>JAAAKG020147989.1:0-10345 GCA_010014905.2 Druon quercuslanigerum
TACCAGCCTCTAAATCGAGAACAAGCATACATTTTTTGTTTAAGGTGCGTAATGTTCGAGGAGTCTGTTTTAATCCTTTCGATGATTATCCAAATTAATCTGTTTAATATAAATGGTAGCATTTAATTGATGTGGACTAAAGTACAGGAAATATTGTTTAACAATAGTCATTGAGTGTATTTCTTCGATCACAACTTAAGGTATGCATGTAACCAGCTATTCTAAATAGATAACCTCAGTTTCTCTTCAAAACCATGCTTGTCTTCTCTTTTATTAGATAAAATTCACATTTTTAATTAAAACCAATAAAACTTATATAGTGAATGTACCATAAAAACTATTTTGTAAAATTATAATATCTGATTAAGGAGTTGAAGATTCCCTATTGAAACAATCCTCGAGAAAAACTTCGTGTTATTTTCGGACGAGGAAATCCGCGAGGATTTTTGATTTCCTTGAGGAATTCCACGAGTCAGAGAATTAATCCTCGAGGAATTTAAAAATCCTCGTGGATTTCTTCGTGTTTTTCTCGTCTGAAAATAACACGAGGATTTTTTAAATAGGGTTATTATCACATTTTTCATGGTTTTCCCAAAATAGGACTTAAAATACGATTAACATTTTTATATCTAAATTCTACGCATTTTTTGTAAAATTGTAAGATTCAACTTCCAAGCCCTTAATTACCTGACTTGGCCTCCCCTACGTAAATACGAGGGTGGGTTGAAAAACAATTTTCATAAATTGAAAATCTTTCTTATGGTCAATAAAATCAGTGTTTAAATAATTTACTTAAAAATTCGAAGTTATTTACGCAATTCATGAATGAATGGTAAATTTTCTTTCTAGGGTTCGATATTTGACATGGCGAAGCTACTTTTGACTACAAAACCATTTTAATTGGTTACTTTTATTCATCCGGGTAGACAACGGATGACACGATGCGTGGATATTACTTTATTAAAGTGGATAAGATATGATAATTTAAAAAGCAAATTTGCAACTATGCATATGCTTGAAAGATCTTAATGAAAAGCTACAAACGAATGAAGAACGATGTCATCATTTTGTCAGTCTCTGAGCAGAGATAATAAAATTCGAAAATCTTTACACTTCTTTGCAAAGAAAATATTTTCAAGAGATTTAATGCTGACGTTCACTGCGGTGAAAAGTGTCGAAGGGAAAGAACTTTTTAAAGATTTTTTCTTTTGCACATGCTTGTTAGGTACACATTTAATCTTTTATATAACAATATTTATAAAACAATTTGTGTTGCATGCTACGATTTTAAAATAGTTTTATCCCCACTCTATTTAGAATCTTCAGGGTTTTATTACAAATTCAAATTTTCGGTATATAATTTTACAATTTATGGTTGCGCTAATCATCAAGGATTCTGTTATGTTTGAGGATAGAATATTGCGAAAAAAGGATCTACTTAAATAGTTAGCTCTATATTATGATTCATACAAAATAACACCTTAAGAGGCGTAAGAGAATTTGGAATGAATTTCGGTAATTGTGGGGGTAGAATAGGAACAGATATATTTTCGCCATTTATCTATATGCAGCTATTCAGTTTAGTACTAAAGGCGTTAATAAATTGTAAGGAGTGGGCCATAGTCAAAACGAAAAGTAAAAAAAGAGTTTTTTATGTACCCAATACATGGATTGTGTAGATTAAAACTGCTAAGGATAATTCTACGCCGTTCTCTATTTTCGAAGTTAAAACGAAGGAATTTTAGATTTCAAAACATTAGTAAATGCTCAAAACTGCGAAACAGCTACCAAAAGAGAAAATGGAACCGCCACAACTTTTTATTTTTATCTAAAAATCCAATTTAACAAATAAACATTTACCAGAAGGTTCACTGTGAAATTTAAAAAATTATTCTTTACACTTAATTTTAATGTTTTGAGAGGTGTCCTAGCCTACGTTACAAAAATTGTTTTGGCAGATTGAAAGTCTTACAAGAAATCTAATGTAAAATTTGTTTTTCATTGTATTTATATATGTTTTGCGCACAAGAATTAAGCTATTTAATAGACTATTGAATAGATATTTAATAGATAAAACTGTGCAATGAAAATCCAAAAATGTTACAATGAAAAAAAATTATGGGCCAAGAACAAAACTCGTCTTAACCTTTATTATATTCCCCTGTACTATTAATAGATCTTTTTTAAAAAATCGAACTGCTAGTAGAAGAAAAAAATGCAAGAAATCAGTGAAAGTTTAATTTTACTGTTCATCAAACAAAAAAAATGTTACAAAAATGTTACAATGAAAAAAAATTATGGGCCAAGAACAAAACTCGTCTTAACCTTTATTATATTCCCCTGTACTATTAATAGATCTTTTTTAAAAAATCGAACTGCTAGTAGAAGAAAAAAATGCAAGAAATCAGTGAAAGTTTAATTTTACTGTTCATCAAACCAGGGGTGCACACGCCATATGAGATAAGTAGCGGCTGCTACCAAACTAAGTGGTTGGGTACCAAAAAATGTGGTATCTTGGTGGTGATTCGAGATGGTCAAGGTCAGGAAGTGCTGATTTTGTTGAGAAAAAAACTGTAAACAATATAATATCACAATTAAAAGTAAAGGAGACCTGTTCTTTTAAGAATTAATACGACAAATGGCTCTTTGCTACCCCATTGACAGAGCAAGTGTGCGTCCTTGTTTCGAACTTAACATTATATTATAAGTGAGAGTAGTGTTTAGTTAATTATGTTTTTATTCGGTAATATGCATCACAAAAATATTACACAACTTTCATATCTTTCTATTTTTATCTTGTGGATAGGTATATCTTCAGGCAACTATGTATGCGGTGGAAGGTCAAGCTCAGCTCCCATGACGTTTCCAGTATTACGATTTACGTGCACGTAAAATCTTACGCCAAAAAGAGAGACACTATGGGATTCAAGAAGATGGCGATTTGCTTCAGTTACTATATTACCATAAGGCATAAGGCTAATTCCTGTCACGTGCTTTGTATTAGGATCTTGCTTTACCTTAAAGTTTCTTCCCATACAACTGATGAACCAGGTTGATGCGTTAGGCTCTAGAGCGTTTGCACGAGCTTAAAAAGAAAACAAGTTTTTGCGATTCAAAAATATCAGAAAACAATCTTAATAGTAAAAACAGAGCAATTTTAATAAACAATAATAGGTTGATTTATGTAAAATCAAAGTATATTAAAGTTGTAGAATCATTTACAACTGCTTAATCAAATGCTAAAATAAGAATGAATAAGGAATGTTACATTTGCTTATTTAAGTACCCAAAATGAAACAATATAATATTAAAAACAAAAAATATGGTTAAAAAATGAACAGATTTTTTAAACAGCAGAATTAGGATCATAACCATTAAGTTAAATTATATAAGTACAAGAGGCGTTTCGAAAGTTTTGCAATATGCGAAACCTATTGGAAGAAGAAAGATGATCCTGGCAGCATTAGAAAGAGCGTAAAAAATTAGCTAGGAAGAGGAAACCACTTGACTTAGTTCCGAAAATAGTCCGAAACTTTTGAGGAAATGACTCCGTTTTTGAGTAACGATTTTCTACATCGGATAATAATTTTTCGATTACCCACGCTCATGTCGACGATTTTAATATTGTTTTATTTCTAAATACCTTTTAATTAGGAATAATAAAAATAAATTAGTGTGGGCCCAATCGGGGCCAGACTGGGTTATCTCTGGGCGCTGCACTTGGGGCCTGATCGGGTGTCGCGTTTCATTTCGAGTCTGGCCCCATCTAGATAGCCCGATTTGGGTCAAATTCTGTTCGATTTGGCCCCGATCAGAGCCATATTAAAATTACTGTTCGGGACGTTCATACCTTATTTTTACTTTTTCATTGACAGGGCCCTGCTGTCTGAGCAGATACGATTGTTTCTTTTATTGCCATACTTCCTTGCCTTATACGCGAATTGGAGTATGGCCATAATTTAAGGTTGTAGAACTATGGAATAGGACCCCATCGCAATTGTGAAACCCATTCCATTTCTTTTACGATATACACCGGCTCCTGCGTTCTCCCTGTTCCTGGAGCCATCTGTGAATCAGTTGTCTCCGTCACTGGGCAGGTGTGCCTCACCGTTAAGCCATTCACTCTTTTCGATAGGCTAATACGGAACTTCTTGTCGAAGAGATAGCGACGAGTGGACATTTTGTCCCTGAGTATCCGCACTATTGTCGAGATACTGCTATCATTTACCATATTTAATCCCCAGGCCGCTTTCGCAGCCACGGCCTTGATGGTGAGATGGAGGGGCTCCAATCCTGTAAGTGCCCCCAGAGACATTGTGGATGCCGACTTTGAGGCACCCGTGATGCCTCTCAAAATCAGTCCCCTGATCCTTTCTAGTTGAGCCTTCACAGTAGACAATTCGACCCTGCTCCACCAGACCACCGCTGCATAGGTAAGCCTGGGTCTCCGGCTTTAAGCCCCAGCTTTTTCCCTATGGCTTTCCTACAGAGCCAGGGAGTCGCTACTAGCTTCTTGAACTTGTTTCCCAGCTGATCGTTCCATGAAAGCTTCTTATCTAGGATAACTCTTAGATATTTGGCTTGTCATTTGATTTTCAGTTGTTGTCCTGCCAGTTTCAGTGTACTCGTGGTTCTCCACTTATACCTTGTGGTGAATACAACTGCGTCCGTCTTGCTCGGATTGACTGAGAGTCCAGTCTTTTTGCACCAAGAATCTACTATTCTTAGTGCTTGCTGCATTACTCCGAAGAGCGCATCCAGATGCTGACCTCGCACGATAACCAACATACCGTTCGCATAGCCTATAACTATAACCTGATCACCTCTCCCGAGGTGTAGTTAAAGGCTCCATCAATGTCCATAAAGGTTCCAATCGCAAGGCCTTTCAGCTTCAGTTTTCCTTCGATTAGGTTAATTGTTGTACTTAGGACCGTCTCCGTCGGCCTACTTAACAAGACTTTATCGCGGATACATCTACCCAAAAGTCTATCCGAATTTTTTAGTAGGAAAGATTTTAGGCTAATGGGACAGAAATCCTTGGGTGAAGTATACCCAATCCTGCCTGCTTTCAGAATAAAAACTACTCTGGCACCCCTTCATGCCGCCGGAACAAAACCCAAAGTCAGACTTGCCCTAGCAAGTCTCACAATCGGCCCTATGTTGATTTCAACAGCCTTCTGTAAGAAGACTGGATGTATACCATCTGGACCGGGAGACTTGTAGGGACTGTGGGACTTCAGGGTCCACCTGACCCTGGCAGGGATAACAATCTCGTTGGCTAGCCACCGATTCAGGCCCTATTGGGAAAGAGGCGACTTTAATTGCCTCAGAGGTGTCCTCCCCTCTTCTCCTAACTTTGTAAAGCCCAAAAAATGTGCCTTGATCAGACAAGCCAAGGTGTCCCCGTCAGACTCTGAAATTCCCCGCCGGGAATTTCAGGGCGCCGAGAATGCCGTGCGGATTTCGAGAAAGCAGCTTATCTAGTCTAGCCGCTAGTCTATTCTACATCTTGAGAACAAAGTCATCATCAGAGATATTGCTTGAAAATAATTTCAGGTTTAAGAAATATATATAAACCATTTCGTTACCTGCTTAGCAGGTTTCCATTTAATGCCCAGGCGTTTATTTGTGATTAGAATGTATTATTTTATTTTATAAATATTAAAAAAGGAAAAAGGCTTTTTTAATATTCCCTAACCTCCGTTTTGAAAAAGAGATAAAACGTCCAGAATGTGCAATATTTATTCTATTGTTTTGCAAAAATAAATAGCTTTATTTCAAAAAAAATTCACTGCAATCGGTATTATAAAAAAGTTAAAAGTAGGCATTATTATTATAAATTCTAGCAATTTTAGGCTGTATTGAAAGTATCGTCGTGAAAATCCGCGAGGATTTTGAGACTCCTCGAGGAGAAGTAACATAAGATTTTATTTTTGAAAATATATTAGAAAGTTATCATAGGAAATAATAGCCAAAAGCTATTGTGATTCTAATATAAAAACTTAAGGAAAATAGGAAATTGAATATAACTTGCCTTACACCTGTTTGAATTTTACTGAGTTCAGATTTTCAATTGTGATAAAGATAGAAGCGTAATTTATTACTCCTGATAGAAATATAGAATTTTTGAAATTGTTCTAGAAGTTATAAATCTTTAAAAGAAACCAAAGAATTTTAAGTGAAATAAGATTAGTTTCTTTTTAATATCAGATAAAAGCTGTTGAGATTCTAATGTAAAATGTTTAAAAAACTATGTTGTTAAATGTAGCTTTCTTTGAACTTGTGAATTTTTTTAGGTTCGTATTTTCAAATGTGATAAAGATAAGGACATATTTTAATACTTAATATAATAATAATAAATAAAAAAATTAATAACTAAAAATAAAAACGAATAAAATTGGTACTGCAAAAACTGATCGATTTCAAATTATAAAGTTTAAAAATGTAATAACTTTCAAGTTGTTAGATGCAATATAAAATTTTAAGTCTTTGATCCTTATTTAATTCAAATTTGAGGCTTCTTGAACGTTAAAATTAAAAATTAAGCTTTTAAAGTTTTGAAGTTTCAAACGAAAACTTTGAAATGTGAAATGTTTTAAATACTATACCTTCAGAATTAAAAAGTTCTAACTCAAATCAACAAAACTGAACAGTATAAATTTGTGGGACTTAAAATTTTTTAATTAAGAATAGAACATTCAAAATTGTAATTTGAATAATTATGCATATTGGGTACACATTTAGGTATCTTCTACTTTCAAATACCTTGCAGAAATGGTTTAAAATTTTGCTTTAATATTTTCAATAATTTTGAAGCATGAATAGGAAATTAAAAGTATGTTTATATTTGAATACGCTTGGCATCACACGGGTACGCCGTTTTATAGTTAGGATGTAAGACAGTTATTCAGTCATCCCTCTCATCAGAAGTTTCTTACATTGGCATCAGTATATTCATTGATATTTGTTTATTACGTCATAAAACTCCATTTTTTTAAATTAGATTCTATGTATCTAAAAAATCATATGCCATAATCATTTACCAAATGGATTTGGTGCACGGACTCCTAAAATTCTTCCATTATCTTGTTTGTATACCACAAACGTTATGTTCTCTCTCACATCAGAAATGGTTGCCACATTGTTGAATTCTAGATATGAGCCATTTGGAACATATTGGTTATTTTCTAGTACAGCATTGCGAAGTAATGTTCCAGTAGGATCTAGCCAGGCCTTAATTCTGTGGCTCTCATCGTAAGGGATAAGCCTAGTTGGTTCGTTAGCTAGGCGAGGATGTGGGCGAGATGGAGGCTGAGATGCGCGAGAACGTGGGACATATGGCTGATAATTATGTGACCGGGATGAACCTTCTCTGTAAATTCCCTTAGCATTGAGTTCTGTAAAAAGTGGATCAATATTTGTAATTTAAAAAAGATCAAATATGAATCTTGAAATTAAGCACTTAATAAATGAGTGGATGGGTGCAAGAGCAATTCTCGGGTTTTATAGAAGTAACGTATTTTTAATTTGGTTTTTAATGAAATTGTCTCTTGATGAAAGTACCCTTTGTTCACGTCGTTCCTTGAATATCAAATTTAATTTCTTGGTATTTTTGATGTGGCCGGGGATCGCGTACCAAGAAAGTAGTCTTTGTCAGACCTGCGTGAAAATGAACATGTGAGCAGTTATCTAAGCGCGTTAGTTGCGTGGCAATTAGCATCCGTTGAAATACGACGGAAATGGTTCACGCTGCCCTGGCTGTTTACGTTTGGATTCCTCCAATTTATGATTTAAGTTCACGATAAAAAAAGTGACTTCTTAAAATGTAAGAACACCGTAATTGTATCCAACCGGTCAATTATAAATTGAAGCACTGAAAATGATGTGACTTTAATTCGCAATTCTTTACAAGTCCATAATTTAACAAGATAGAGTTTAATTAAAACAAGTATTCTATTAATCGTGACCTTGTCCCAGTAATCGTGACGCCAGTTTACTCGATTTTTATGCGAATTGAATTTATTAAAATTCCATTTGTGATTAAAATGTGCAAAAAGTAAATGGATTTTATCACGAATAACTACTTTTATTCGAAACTGCCATGTTATGAGCCTATTACGCCCCCAGAAAAATGAGTGTTAAGAAAACCTTTTACCATACCGTCCAGCTAGCGGCAGTTATTATTTTCAAACGCCACCACAATGTCAGTTAATTAGTTCCACTAATGGCCACTGAATAACGAGCAATGCATATCGTCAACTTACTGTAGACATATATGAAACGAAATTACCAATCACAGCTCAAACAGATGGGAACCACATCAATCGCATGCTTGCATCTACATCCATATCAACAAAAATAGAATCCGTGAACCCTTCAATTATCAGCAATTACGTCGCAAAGTATTATATTTGTAAATCTATGTATACTCATAATCATGGATGAAACAACCAAAACCCCAGCCCTTAACATAAATGGCGAAGTGAATGAAGCAAGGCAAGATTTAGTACCCCAAAAATCTAAGATGAAATATGAGCTGGTCTTTGAAGAATTCATCATCCTTATCAAAAAACATTCACACGTCTGTACGCGAGGAATTCAATGTTCACATGACGAGCAAAAAGTTGGTTTTTTGCCATAGTTTGTCACACAGTAGCAAAACCATGGTCCACGGTCATGGTTTTACTACTTGTCCTGAGAAAATTGACCTTCCCGCAGTAAAGACATGCCTAACCCTACTTGGGACGTAATGTACTCTTAACATATTTTCCAGCAATATATTTAAATTATAATAAAGTTTCACGACTACTGGGACACAAACCCATGTATAACAAAAAATATTTTTCAAATCACTAAATAATCTGGATATTTTACTTGTAAATACAGAAAAGTTTTCAAAAAACAATATGTAAAATTGAAGCTATAAAAAATGGTGCGATTTCGAACGCAGAATTGTTTGAAATAAAATAAAGAAATATTAATAAATAAAAGAAATCATGAATGTAATAGTCGAACCTAAATAAATTGAAGCAAAAATCGTTTTAATAAGTTTGATTCGTAAATCGTTCGAAATTCAGAAAGTCTAGATCGAAGCTGTAAAAAAGTAAAATCAAATGTTAAAAAATTTAGTACTTAAATACTGAACATTTGCAATTTTGATGCGGTCGAAATTGAGCAACTTCAAATCTTAAGTTTCTGGAATTAAATAATTAAAGTCTTCGGATTTAAGAAACCTAATGTAGTAAATCTTTAAAAAAGGTATGGATATATATAAACTATCTTTTTAAGTATAAAACTGGCAACTTGATATTAGAACACCTAAACTTAAACGTACTCGGAGTTTAATAATTAATTTTGGAAAACAGGATTACTTAAATTTCTAAGCATTTGCGATGAAAAAATCGAAAATTTTGAGAGGATGAAATAAAAAAGATTAAACATTTTTGATCATGAAATAGCAAAAAAATGTAATCAGACTATCTCAATTTGAAAAGTTTTGATGATTGAGTATATTAAGTATTAGCTTAGAATTTCAAATTTTATTATTTTGAGAATATGGAATATTTTATATTCACACTGAAATATTTATTTTATTAGGTGCACTTACCGCAAAAATTGAGGAATACTGCTATTATAAGGACTCCATTGTTAGTATAGACCTTCATTGTTTCAAATAGATATCTTAAACTGTGAATAATAAATTGAGAACATATTCACAGCTATATATACTATTCATTAACGGATTACTCAGCTTTGGTAGTATGTGAAAAACCATCAGAATTATCAAGATTTACAAGGTGTATAGATTACGTCATATACAAGCATTGCGTTATGTTTTACGTCAGAAAAACCGTTCAATTGAAAAGCATTGTTGCCAAGTAAAAAATATTATCTGCATAATTAACAGGTTTTTTGAAGTCTAAATTTTCCAAGCAATTATAAAAGAAGTTATGTATTTCATGTTGTGACTTCAAATCAACCTAGCGCTGTATACAGGTGCATAACATAAAAACATTGGTACCAAGAACAGTGAAAAAAACTTTATTGTTCTTATATCATCCTAGAGAATAATTTCTTACCGTAAGTGTATTTGGAAATCACTTCTTATTTTTCAAGTACCATTTGAAGAAATAGTAAGATGGATATTGATGTGTTTTATCGATTAGTTTACTTCATAAAATTGTCCTTAAAAACTAAAAACTAATTTTATCTGCTAGTAGAGGGAAACTCGATGATTATGCTCCTGTTTTCAGGAGGGAAAACGGCTTATTATGCTCCTGTTTTTTGATTATGCTCCTCTTTTTTGAATAGTTATGTCATCCTCTCCTTCTTTCACAGCGAGAGG
>JAAAKG020147990.1:0-32177 GCA_010014905.2 Druon quercuslanigerum
ATTTTTATAAGCGATTTTTTTTGATTGAGTTATTCAATGATTTGTAGAGGGGCCAGGACTTTTGAAACAGATAGTAGTCACTAAGAAATCTCAGATTGCCGCCCTGGAAATCTTAAAAGAACTCTTCGAGAAACTCTTGGAACTCTAAGAAATCTTGGAAATCTTTCGCCAAGCGTATATTATACACACCACAATGTGTTCACACGTTCGTGATGCTCACACTGCCTCAGTGAGTCGAACTGACGGCCTACTCCGTCCGAACAACGCCGAGCTTAGCCGAGTCTAATTTCGCATGGAAAGTCCCGGTCGCGAGAAGTTCTGGAAATCTCGGCACACCCGGAAATCTCAAGGAAGTCTTACCACTTTCTATCCGAAATCGATTGAGAGTGCCTCATTCATAGTTTTAAGATTTTCAGATTTCTCAGTGAGTAGCCCCTTGGATTGTCTCGAATGGCAAATGGGCTTTCGGTTTTTATTCCAATATTAGGAGAATCCGCAGTCACATTTCATGTATCAATAAATTTGGGGAAAAGAATCATTTCTTGTATTGAAAAGATCATGTAAAAATGCGTTTACTTACTACGCATAAGGTTTTACATTTCGCCACGGTCCAAAAATTCTGTAGAAAATATAATTTTAATTAGAGGAGGTACTATTTATAAAATTATGTACAGCATGATAAGATGACATTGCAGATATTACGAAAGGATCCTCTACAAAGTATCCTTAAAGACCCCACGGAGACCCCCTTTGCTTGCTTCTTAAAAAACTCAAACAACCAGCAAGATCAACTTTTAAATTGTTAAAATTCGGATTCTAGGTTACAATTTTCATTAAAAACTCACGGAGTAATCGCAATACTTATCCCTGCAGCGTTAAAAATTTAAAAAATAAAATAGCTGTCATTTACATGGGCCGAAGGCGGCTTCAAGTGAATCTTCTCTTAGTAGCAGTTAATAAGCGTTCCGTCGGTAACGGTAAGAATTTTGTCTAGATGCTAGCGCCACACAGTAAAAATCTCAGACAACAACGCTGCAATACAAGTGAGAGCAGTCAAGCAGTGTCCTTGAGACGAGATGTTTGTTGATTTTTGTACTCGCTGCGTAAAAATTCAACGACTTCAACGAAATTTTTACAATCTACTTACTAATCTAAAATATTTGCTTCTTTTTTACGTTCATTTAGTTATTACATACATTTATTTATATTCATTTGCCAATTTTGAATTTTATTTTTTAACATCGCGCGCATTTAAAAAAAATTTTAACGCTGCAAAAAAAGTATTGCGTGTACTCAGTGAGTTTGTAATGGAAAGGGGCTCTTTAAGTGTACTTTGTACAGGCTTCTTTCGGTTCCTTCGGCCCACAAGGGTTTATTGATAGATTAGACTGTTCTCACCATTTTTAAGCACCACATGGTACTTTAAATATAGGGTGTCACGGGAAGGCTCAATATTTCTTTAGGTGGTATATTTTTCAGGAAGCCCAAAGTCATTCTTGAAGTGAATTTCAACGAGGAGTTCAATGTTAACCTTCATTTTTATCTTCACGGTGACCGTTAAGGTTTTTTCAAGGTCAATTGAAAAACACTGAAACCCTTTTTTACATCCGCAATCGATAGGGCAGGAAATTTTACTTTCAAATATGTACCTAGGTAATTGGTACACGGTCTGCATACCACTTTGTCAATGTCAAATTGGACCTATGACCAGAGTACATTTTCGAACCTAAAATTTACAGACCTATCGATTGCTGATTTAAAACAGGGGGTTTCCATTAGGAAAAAAGTTGTCCTTGAAAAATCCTTGAAAATCAATCTGAGGTCATTTAAACTTAAACACGGTCTGCATACCTCTTGGAAATGAAACTTTTCACATTTTTTGTAAAGAGAAAAGTTACCAACTTTAATAAGGCGTATTCTGTAATGACCTTAAGCATGACCTTGATAATGGATTTCAAGGTCATTTCAAGATCGATGTTTCCATTTAAAAATCCCTTTTATTACATCGGCAATCGATAGAGCTGCAAATTTTACGTTTGAATATTTACTCATGTTATAGGTCCAATTAGACTTTCACCCAGCTGTGTGCAGAACTTGACCTTGACCTCCCTGAAAAATATCCTACTTGAGGAAGTATTGAGCCCTCCTGGGACTTTTGTGACACCCTGTATATTTCTTTATATTATTTAGTAATTTTTTTCAATTTTAGCAATTAAAAAAAATTCTTTTTTGATAATTAATTAAACATAATAATTTGAATTAGGATTGTCAGGCGCAGCTTACCCTCAAGATTCCAATGATACCAAGAACTCATTTTTCAGAAAAATAAGGCTTACCACTTTATTTTTATTAGGAGGCTGAGTATCCTAAACGAGAAAAATGAAAACATCTTGTATTATATATCACTAATAATAAATATCAATTTAATTATTTGTTTTATTCAATACAGTTATTGGTATCTCAAATAACTTTGTCTGAATTAAACAAAAGTTTGTTTGATTCAAACAATGTACAAAAATTGCTTTGGGTGAAGTGAAAACTCACCGGCGCATGGACAGAGGTGGCCCAAAATAAGGCTGCGATGGCTTTAAAATTAAAACAAAACAATATTTATTCATGTATTCCTAATTAAGTCTTGTTTTGATAAGGAAAGCCTACAACCTTCAAAAATTTGGTTTGGATTTATACAGCTCCCAGTAAAATCTAAGTCAACAGCAAACTTTTAATCTTGGCCTAGGGCGCAATGAACGGTCCTTCAACTCCCGGTTCGATCAGATAGAAGCGCTTCGAGTTAGTAACCAAAAGATCCAATCCTGACTCCTGATATCTTCATTTTTGGCCAATTCTATTCTTATTCAAATTTTTTATTTATTAGTCAATTATAATTTAAAAAGGAGGGAAATGCTTTTTTTAATTTTTTTTTCCCCTTGTAAAACAGTTTTTATATAGAAATGTGAAGAGCAATTTGAATCTTCCAGTCTATTATGAAAAAACCTTTTCGTCTTAAAGAAACCTTGCTGCTAAAAAGTTTTTTATTTATCAGGATGTAATTAATCTTTTTTTCATTACACTATGAATAAAGAGATTTCAGGGCTCTTTTTTAGACTCTGCTAATTATTGTTTAGATTGCAATAAACAGACTTTGATATAAAATAGTTAAAGTTAAAGTTCTTAAATAGTTAATGCATACATCTTTTTTTTATATTCAACTTACAAGTTTAAAAAATTATTACTTGCCAATTTTCACGTTAATTCATTTTCAGAATTAAAATGAGCCATGGCCATACAAAGGATATTTCGAGATATTTTCAGATTTGACAAATTTTTCTAAATATTTATAAAGAACGGATCTCAAAGATTTAAAAACGGCGTACACGCCAGGTTTCAAAGATTTCACAACAATTTCAGAAAGATTACAAAGATCTGAGATATTTAGAAAATGCATGTAACCACACTTTAAATATTTCACAAAGATTTTCAAACTCTAAAAAGATTTCAAGGATTTTAAAATTTTTCAAAGGGCACAGTAACTTAGATTTTAAAACATTTTAAAGATTTGCGACGATTTCAAAATTTTTTAGAAAATTTCAAACTTTTCAGCGACTGTAAATTAGTGTAAATTTCTGTACACCAGATTCCGAAGATGCCAAAGACTTTAAATGATTTTATATTTTTTTAAAAGGAATTCATATGATTCTAATTTTTTTTAATATTCCAGTGATTTTCAACGAATACCAAAGATTTTAAAAATATAATTTCATAAAAATTTCAAGTATTATTACGATAAAACGTTTGCCGCATGAAATAAACTCCGCGCGAAACTTGGCTTGGGAATGCTGTTCTCCCACCTAAAGAGAGAGTTACTATAGCAACACTGTTGAGGCGACAGCTGTTCCAATGTGGGCACACGGCGTGCCCAACAAGAGGGGGGATCTGCACCAAGATACGGGCGAACAGCAGGTGGCGCTTTTGGCGTTGCAGCTCTATCACGTGGGCGAACAGCTCACCAGATTTTTTCAGTGTGGGCGCAAAATGAAAGTAGATGATGACTTCACAACAAGATGGTTCGACAAAAAATGCAAAAGATTAAAATCATCTGGGATTTTTCCTGAGTTTACAGACACACGACATGTTTCTTATCCAAACCGAATTATTGTAGATCCACTAAAAATTCAAGCAATTGACAGAATTTAAGGAATTCAAGGGATCTCAGGAAATAGTGGAATTCAGGAAATTCAGGGTATTTATGTAATTAACGGAATTCATGTAATTCACTTTCAATTATCTTTATCCGAAGTTTTTTAAATTTTCTAATTTCGTTATTATTTATTTTATTAAAAGTATATTTGTCTGATGATTATTTACCTGATTTGAGAAGTTTTTATCATCATCCATGCAATTCCCGGAGTCAATGGAATTCACAACAGTCACGGAATTCATGGAAATCAAAGAATGTGTAAAATACAAGGAACATATGAAATTAAAGGAATTTATGGAATGCAAGAAAGCCGTGGAATTCAAGCAATTCAGAGAACTCAAGGAATTCATGGAATTCAAAGAATTCATGACATTCAAGGAATTCGAAAAATTCAAGGAATTAAAGAAATACATGAAATGAATAGAATTTGTGGAATTCATAGAATTCAAGACATTTCAGAAATTTAAGGAATACGTGAAATTCCAGGATTCAATGGAATTCATATAATTCATGAAATTTATAGAATTTATGACAATTATAGAATTCATGGAATTCATGGAATTAACGAATTTTTGGCATTCAAGGAATTCATAGAATTCAAAGAATTCATGAGATTTAGGAATTTGAAAAATTCAAAGAATTCATGAAATTAATTGAATTTGCTCAATTCATAGAATTCGTGGAAATCATAGAATTCATAGAAATCATAGAATTCATATAAATCATAGAATTTATGGAATTTTCTCAATTCATAGAATTAAAGGCATTAAAGAAATTTAAGGAATGCGTGAAATTCTAGGATTTCATGGAATTCATAGAATTCATGGAATTAAAAGAATGTGTCATTCAAGGAATTCATGGAATTCAAAGAATTCATGACATTCCAGGAATTCGAAAAATTCAAGGAATTAAAGAAATACATGAAATTAAATGAATTCGTGGAATTCATAGAATTCAAGACATTTAAGAAATTTAAGGAATACGTGAAATTTCAGGATTTAATGGAATTCATATAATTCATGAAATTTATAGAATTTATGACTTTTATAGAATTCATTGAATTGAACGAATTTGTGGCATTCAAGGAATTCATAGAATTCAAAGAATTCATCATATTTAGGAATTCGAAAAATTCAAGGAATTCATGAAATTAATTGAATTCGCTTAATTCATAGAATTCGTGGAATTCATAGAATTCATAGAATTCATAGAATTCATAGAATTCATAGAATTCATAGAAATCATAGAATTCATAAAAATCATAGAATTCATAAAAATCATAGAATTCATAGAAATCATAGAATTCATATAAATCATAGAATTCATAGAATTTAAGGAATGCGTGAAATTCTAGGATTTCAGGGAATTCATAGAATTCATGTAATTCATAGAATTCATGAAACTCATAGATTCTATAGAATTCATAGTATTCATGGAATTCCTAGAATTCATTGAATTCATGGAATTGCTAGAATTCATGGAATTCATAAGATTAATGGAATTCATAAAATTCATGGAATTCATAGAATTTATGCAATTCATAAAATTCATGGAATTCATAGAATTCATGGAATTGATAGTATTCATGGAATGCATAGAATTCATGGAATTGATAGTATTCATGGAATTCATAGAATTCATAGAATTCATAGTATTCATGGAATTCATAGAACTCACAGAATTCATAGTATTCATGGAATTCCTAGAATTCATAGTATTCATGGAATTCCTAGAATTCATAGTATTCATGGAATTCCTAGAATTCATGGAATTTACGGAATTGAAAGAATTAGTGGCATTTAAGGAATTCATGGAATTCATGACATTCATTTAATTCATGACATTCATTGACTTCATAGAGTTCATAGTCTTCATAAAATTCCTAGAAATTATAGAATTCATGGAATTCGGGCGATTTATGGAATTAAAAAAATGCATGGAATTCATGGAATTGATTGAATCCATTGAATTAGTGGAATTTAAAGCGTTCATTGAATTCAAGAAATTTATGGTATTGTATGAATTCATTGAATTTGAGGAATTCATAAAATTCAAAGGATTCATCGAATGCAAGCAATTCATTAAATTCCAGCTACTCATTTCCGTGATTCATGTGCGTAATTTCTGCAGATTAGCAAAAACTTTCTCCTGAAGATTATCTTTTTACTTATCAATTTTATTATTAGGTTAAAAATTTAATAATTTTCTTAAAAATATATCGGTTTTGATTCCGAATTCAACTGCTTTGTTAATAATTTCTCTTTTTGGGTTGAAAATTGAACTTTGTTTTATAGCTGCTCGGTTAAAGATTTCACCGTTTTTTGAAAGTTTCCAAAATTTTGCAAAGTTTGCAAAGTTTGTGTAAAATTTTAACAAAATTGTTAAAAATTTATTTTTTTGTTCAGAGGCTAATGTCTTCGGTTAAAAACTGAACTGTTTGCTGGAAAACCTTTTTTCTGTTTTAAATTAATTTTTTTAATGAAAATTTGACGTGTCCACTTTTTAAAGATTCATCTTGTTTTTAGTTAAACATTCCCTTTTTTGGTAAAAATATAATTTTCTTTGTTTCAAAAATTATTTTTGTTGTGTAAAATGCGTCAGTTTCGTGGAGAATTATTTTTTTGTTAAAAATTCATATTCATATTTTTGCTTACAGGTTCAATAATTGTGGTAAACATCTATTTTTTCTTGGGTTAAAAATCTTTATTTGCTGAAAATTTTTCTCTTTGGTGTTAAAATCCTTTTTGTCTGTGCAAATTTAACCTTGTTTTATTGAAATATAAACTATGAAATGTTGTTGTTGAGAATTCGTCTTTTTAGGTTGAAAATTCAACTATTATGTTAAAAGTTTAATTATTTTATTAAAAATTTAAATATTTTGTCAAAAAGCCATCTTTTAAAGTAGAATAGACATATTCACTTCACACGAAAGTATTTATAAAAGTGGTTAATAAGCAAGAGAAATTATGAAACATTCATAAACTATCACACATTGATGTTTTATTATGTGGATTACATTTGTACTTTTCATTGAAAGCTATAAAATAGACGTTGAGTAATGTCATATAAAATTTTCAGGAGTACGATTTATTTTCATTGCAGTGGGATAAACTATTTTTCCTAATTATTCTCCTCCAGCTGGCAAATGCATCATAAAGGACGAAGATGTATTGCTTGACTTAAAGAGTATATCGCGGTTGATAAGCCTCCTGTTTCTGAATTTTTCTAAATGTTTTAGTACAACGAAAGTCCATTGCTTCTTGCGAACCTTCCATAACTATAAATACAAGATTCAAAATTAGTGTTGGAATTTTACAATAATTGCCTTAGGAATTTATTTTAGAGACCCGAGGTAACTCTTCAATACATGATAATATGTATTATAATAGTGGGGTGAAGTGACAACATTAAAATTAATCGAATCACTTAAAAGTAAAAATTAAAAAAGAAATCTTCTATTTGTTATAAAATTATGTAACATTTTTAATATCTGTACATTTTATGTTAGTAAAGAATAATGAAACGTTAGAAATGCATGAAAAAGGTTTTTGCCAAATTAAGAATTTTGAGAAAATCTAGAAAAAGCAATTTTTTCCAATCATCTAATTTTTCGGATCAAAAAATTTTTTCGGGATTTAGGATATTGATCTAGCTTTGAGTAAAATTCTTAAGGAAAGAATTTTGTTTACAGAACGTTCATAAATATATAAAATACTAATTTCTGTTCATTTGATAGATGCGACATTTGAGGTGACGGATACAACAACTCATCTAATGCTCGAAACCGCGTAAAATTATCTACAATACAACCCGCGATTATTCGGTCGTTTGTAGATAAAAATGCTTGGAATTTTTTCGTGTATTTTAAATATGTAAGCAATAACTATAAGCAACGCATTTTGCTTTAAAAAGTAATATGCTTCTTTTTGTTTAATAACAAATTAATTCTGAACGAAAACAACGTTTCGCTAACTTCGAGCAGTGGGTCGGCCATCGAAAAAATGTTAGTTGAGGTATGTTTCCGCCGGATAGATGTTCACTAGACTTTGAGAAAGTTTTCCTGAAAATTTGTAAACAATCGGTGAAAAATCGCAGAAAATTGAAGTGAATGCACGCTGCCGCTTCCGCGCTCCGCTTATTAGCCTTTGTTACTAAACGTTGTTGAACAAGAAAATTCCTATATCTTCGATGGATACTACTTCCAACGAGTAAAGCGATTAACAATTGTCAAACAGTAACGTAACCACAATAAACTTGGAAGCGCATCCACGCTGTCCACATAAACATGTTCAAATCTCTTCCAAGGATCGCGAAATTCTCCTACCGGGCTCGTTTTGTCACTTTCGCGCGTTGAGACAAGGAATGCAACTTTTTGCCCAAGTTCTGCACTCCTTATTCACAGACGGCCAAACGAAAAGATAGGTGATCAATTTCTGCGCTGTCTTTATTCCAGGGTGAGTTAGACCGTGTAGAAGGTTAAATACCGCAAAAGAAAGGTTCCAGGAACGTAAGGTCTGATATTAGCACTTGCCATATGACAAAAAGCGACGACTTCTAGATTCGGGGCTTTAACATTGTTTGCATTCGTTGTCGACATTTTCTGTTTCGGCGAGTTTCTCATAATCAAGCGTTTCGATACTTTTGATGTAAGATAACGCATCGGATATTGGTCGTTATTTAAAAATGTAGGCTAAGTAGCGAACCTGTCGAGAAGAAGATTTATTTAAATCTTGTTGAAACACGAAAATAAGAAGTTTGTGATCTGTGAATATGATGAATTCGCGACCCTGTACTCTGAGTCTGAACCGTTTGACAACTACGTATATAGCAAACAGTTCGCGATCATATGCGCTGTACTTTCGTTGCGGCTTTGACAAATATTTAAAATAGAACACTAGCGGTTGCTAATCATCGTTCTCGAGTTGATGTAAAACTGCTTTTACTGCGTAATCTGATGCATCTACATTTATAAATAATAGCGCTCCTAAAACCGGATGAGCTAACATCGCCGCGTTCGATAAAGCATTTTTAAAATCGTCGAAGAATTTGATAACTCTCTGCTCCATTCAGTGATATATTTATTGTTTTTAGGACCCTCGAGTTGTTTATTTAACGGCTGCTGAACTTTCTTGGCATTGGGGATGAATCTACGATAAAAATTCACTGATCCTAAAATTCGACCTAAGCTTTTAACCGTAGACGGGCGAGGATAATCTACAATCAATGTCACACGCTCGGGATCTGGTCGCATGTCCCGTGAATCGAAAAACGTATTCTAAAAAGTTTACTTCGCTCGACCCAAATACACTTTTGCCCGAATTTTCTATCAAACCGAATTCCTGTAGCCTTTTTAACAAACTATGTATTTGCTCTTCGTGCACCGCATGACTTTTGAACGCGATTAAAATATCGTCGATGTAAGCATAACAAATATCTTAATCGCTGGAGGGATTGTGCTACATTTTTCAATCCACAAGGCATGCGGGTAAATTTAAATAGTTCGAAAGGCGTACTGATTCCCGTTTTTTCTACGTCTTCCGACGCTGCAGGAAAATAGTTGTAAGCTCTTACCAGATCTATTTTCGAAAATAAATTACATCCATCCAGCGTTCTTGCGAAATCTTCGATGTAAGCAACTGGAATAATTCGTGCGTTCAGCGCACAGTATTATTTGCAGGGCCATTTTCCGACGTTATTTTTTCTTACTAAATGCAACGGCGATTCCCACGGCCTTTTTCGAGGGACGAGTGATCCCTTGCTGGACCATACTGCCGAATTTTGTTTTCGCCTCCTTAAAGCGGTCAGGTGCGAGTCCTCGAGGCCTGCAAAATTCAGTTGGTCTAGGCATTTTTTTGATATAACGTTTCACGCCGTGCTTGCCAGTCTCTTTTTCGAATTCGACCGTTCTCGTGACGTCGGGAAACTCAGAAAATATGCGACGGCAGTATGTCGTTCCACCAATTGTTCTGACTCATATAAACTTGCCAGATGCTGCCTCGCCTCTTGTTGTTTATCGTGTAACCAAATCAATCAAACGTCTATTTTTCGCATCCACAAGAAGTTCATAATATGTGAGAAAATCAATCACGATTATGGGAACATCAGCGTCAGCTGAAATAATTCACCATTTAACGCTGCGTCTTACCGATAGATTAAGGTCTGCCGTAATTGTGCCATACGTTGCGATAGGCGTAGAGTTCGCGACCGTCGTTGACCGTCGCTATCAATAATGGTTGTTCTTGGTTCCCGTATTCCAGACGCACGGTTCGTCGTACTTTCGAGATTTTTTCGAGAATATTTAATGGTATCAGCACCGGTCCGAGTCTGCCCTGCCCTTGTGGTTTCGTGACTGATTTCGAGATCGAGGGTGTCTACTTCCACGGGACTGAGATCGTCCACGATGATTTTGTGACTTGTTAATAGCACTTATCTCCAGCTTTATGAACTCTATCAACTCTTCCTTCAGCGCCGTGAAAGGATTGTCCTGTGCCACAGCAGCTATTCTACCTTTTTCAGGACGAAATTCGTGTACGCGGTCTGCTACGTCAGCCATCTCTGTCAAGGGCTTATCCCTCATTCCGCCCATGACGTGTTGCATAGTCACTAGTAAATGCATTGACTACAGATTTTGCAAAAACTCTTCGTTCATTAATGTACCTGCGAGATTCTTTATAAGGTGTGGAAACTAAGATTTTAATCTATCTCCAATTTGTTCTCCTCGAAACAATTTTCTGACACGCATTCAACTGGAATCAGAAAGAGTTTTAATGAACGGGGCTTTCAAGGCTTCGTATTTGACGCTTTCCGGAGGAACACAGTCTTTCCCAGTAATCTAAGCAAATTTCGTACCACTGTCATTCTTCATACTTAATAAGACAAAAATATATTTTCTGAAAAATTCTATTGAAAGTCGTAGTGATCTCTAAGACGGTCGGATAGTCAACTGGTCGCAGATACCTCTAAGGGTCCTTTCTAAGGTACTCAATGACTAGTATGAGTCATGTCTAACAGTACTCATGCTACGTGACAAAATTGGGTTTTGAAAATCTAAAATGTAAGGCCCAAGGTCTGTACCTAATCGCCCTATTGTCCAGCTCGCAACCAACTGCTACTCGTCTGTAATTTTTATTCTAAGTTAGAAACTTGAAGATTCTACAGAACTTAGAGAAAGTACAAAATTTAGAGTTTACAGATAAAATATAATACTCGCTAAATTACTTTTTCAAACAAAGTACGTTGCTTATAGTCATTGCTTATATATTGAGAATACAGCATGCTAATTTCAAGCATTTTTATCAACAAATGTCCAAATAATCGCGATTTGTGTTTTATAAAACATCCATTTTTTATCGTAAAAATTTCATACATTTTATTGTATATCTTGAGTAATAATTATCAAATAAAAAAGTTCCATGACAAAAATTTATCAAGCGCGCCCAGCTTGTCTACTTGTAATGTAATGTCTACTTGTCCCAAGTAGACATTACATCTGTAACCTCAATTCTGATCAATAGTAAGTATACTTGATCATTTTTTGTTAAGATAAAAGTTGATGACAATTACTTCCATTGAGAACTTACACTTAGAATGTAAATAAATTTTCGAAATTAAAAATTTTGAAAGTTAACTATCGTAACATATGCTAAAGATTAAACAGCAGAAAAGGATCAAAAAATTTACTTCTAACGCACGCATGAAAGTAGCGATATTACGTGTCTGTATAATAACAATAATAATGCCAATTTTTTCAATTCTAAAATATTTTCGCATGCAAAAATATTCGAGAGTGCTATATTTCTGCTAAGAAATCCCGCAAAAGTCGAATTTAGCAATTTGACTACGCTCCGCAAACATGAAAAAATCTCCATTTTTATTCATATATTACGAAAAATATCATGTGCTACAACAACTGCGCACTTGCAACATAAAATACTACTTTACACAAACTTACGTTTTTTGCATCTTGCCTTGAAGCATTTGTACGTCAAGCTGAACCACCATTCGGCTTTATTATTTAGAATTATACAAACTCTCCTACTCGGAATGCGGATCTGTGAAAAAAATTTAATTTTTTGCCAAAGAACGCCGCACAAAATGTACATGAAATGTCTTTCAGTCGATTTTGATTAAACTTTATAAAATTGTAGTTCCTAACGTCTTGATCAAAATTGTAATTTAACATAAAGTCTGAAAATGGAAAGTTTTCGAGGTACAGAGAGTAAAACGTGCGAGGATTTTAGCAAAAAATTAGCAAATATCTTGAAAACTGCAGGTCGGAGAAAAAATTTTCCCTATGAAAGTTATTGGGCGCTGACGAGAAAATGCAAAGGAAGTCATGACAATAAGACACAGGTCATTTTGTAAGGTCATTCAATGCGAAATTGTCATTTATAGCTAATATGCAGCCGAATAAAAAGAGATATGAAGATAAAATCAATGTAGAGCCCATGAAGGCAACATATAAGCACGAGTTAGCCAATATCAAGCTAATGAAGGCAAATAATAAAAAGGATATTATGAATTCTAGCTAATAAAGGCAATAAAAGAGCAGAGTTTATAGTAAATATCCAGAAAATAAATGCAAGACATGAGGGAGATTTAGTCGATATTCAAATGATAAAGGCGTGTTATGAGCAAGAGTTAGTTAATATCCAGCAACTAAAGACAAGATATGAAGATGTTGCTAATATCTAACCAATGAGGGCAAGATACGTGAAGGAAGTAGTAAACATCCAGTAAAATAAACGCAAGATTTTGCAAAAATGTTGTGCATATCGAGTCAATGAAGGCAAGGCATTATCGGGATATAGTCTTTATATAGGCAATGAAGGTAAGATATGGGCAGGACTTATTTAATATCCAGTAAAATAAACACAAGATAAAACCTATATGTAATCAGTATCTGGCAAATCAAAGCAAGTCATGTGTGAGAGCTAGTCATTATCTAGTCAATTAAGGTAAGATATGAGCAGGATATAATCGATTCTAGCCAATGATGGCAAGACATGTTCAGAGCTTAGTAAGTACTACCCAATGAAGGAAATATATCTTCAAGTTGTTGTGAGTACCCAGCCAAAGAAGGCAAGAAATGAGCTGAATTTAGGCAATATCCGGCCAATCAAGACCAATGGCCAATTTAGGCAAGAAATGAGCGAGATTTAGTCAATATCTAGCCAATTAAGGCAAGAGATGTCAAGTACTTATTCGATTTCCATGAAGTAATGGCAAGACATGACCAGTTTGCTGTCGATTTCAGCCAATGAAGTTAGGATACGCAACTAAATGTCAACAACTTCTGCTTACTAAACATCTGTCACTTGTAATTGATTTCCTGCGTCATTTATGGTCTGAATGAGTTTTTGTGATGGATACAAAATTCTTTCTTAATGGCGAGCATATACCAAGAACCATAACACACTTCTTATCTGTGCACAAGTTCCAACCCTTCGAGCACCTGATTGGTATGTACAATAGTATCCTTCTATAGGAGCAAGTTGTTCATCTCAGCTATACCGTTGTTCTTGTCATTATAACCGTTCCGGTTATAAGCAATACAGAGTTCATCCTTAAACGCACACAACTGTGCGTTTTTTGAAGAATTTAAGTGTCACGACTAGAAAATCTAATCATTGGCCCGCATATAATTGAATCCATCGTCTTAAGGTTTTCTGCCTCAATCAGCCCTTGTTCGACATTTGGTTCCTTAGATTTTTCAAGTGGTGCATTGAGAATTTCGGCATCAGTTCCTTCCATGATAATTAAAGGATGGTATCTGTTAATTATAACTCCAGCTATCCGAAATTAACCGCCTGGTTTAGGAAGTGTTGAATCTGTACTAATTGCTGAAAGAATTTGAAACTCGATTTAATGTGTCCGTTTCTATCCTCAAACGATCCACCTAGACTTTGTCACCAGGCGCGATTCGTTAGCGTCTTCTGTTGCACGTTGATGCTAATGTAGAAAAAGAAGATCTTGCATTTTGCACGTAATATCCAAACGCGCCAGAATATTAGTGAGATCGCGGGATCCCCTATCAGCAATAACAATATCAACTTCTTGGAACCACCTTCTCATTATATCAACGTCTATTGCGAATTCATGTCCTAATGTAGCATTATCATTATTCAGACTGTCAGAAAAGTGCTGAGAACTGAACTTACTGCTCTTATGAATCTGACAATATTATCTTATCTCGTGGTTGCGTCAAATCCGATGTTAGGTACGTAACGTTGCATTATTGATTGTCTGACCGTAAAAATGAATCCACTAACTGAATGCCTACTTGAATATTGGAAAACGACCTTGAAGAAAGCATCTGATTGACCTTGAAACAGTTTACATAAAAAGATCAGCAAATCTATCTTTTCCACTTACTTGTAATCACCTTCACAGGGTACTCTATCACAAAAAGTAAACAATTCTCGGAACAGTTCTTTAGTTACAGGACAAAGAAGTCAAATTCTGTATCAGGAAGATTATTTTCGTCAACAAGTCTAGTGTGACTTAAAGCTACGTTACGAAGCCTGAGGAAAGCCTGAGACCTGTAGTTTTCAAGATATTTGCTAATGTTTGTTAAAATGGTTTTATGTTTAATCCTGCGTAACTCAAAATCAAAACTGCCCATTTTCGAACTTTGTGTCCAATAACAATGTTGATCGAGACGCTGAGAACTAAAATTTGACAAAGTTTAATCAAAATTGACCGAAAGTCATTTCATGAATATTTTGTGTCGATTTTTTTGATAAATGAAAGCTGATTATGAGAATCCGCAGTCAGATTTTATATGTCAATATTTTTTTGGAAAAACTATCTTTTACCAATATAAAAAAGAATGGGTAAGATTATGTTTACTTACTATGCATGCAGGACATTTAATCCCCGTTGAAGGACTCTGCAGAAAATATTATTTTTATTAGAAAAAGTACTAATTGTCAAACTTTGTACAGCTCGATAAATCTAAATTGCAAAAGCATTGTCTGAAATGAAAACTCACCGGAAAGGTCGCCAAGAATAAGGTTGCGACAGCTTAAACAATAAAACATTAGGATTTTTATTTATTGCTTTATTCCTAATTACGTAAAGTAGACTGACAACCGGAACTTACAACCTTTCGAATTTTGTTTGGCTTATAATCCTCCCAATATTAGGTTAAGAACAAAATGTTAATATTGGCATGGGCCCTGATACACTTGACTATTTTTCACGTTCTAATCACTTGTGATTGAGAAAGTATTAGATTTGTCTGTCTGTCCGTCCGTCCAGAACACTTTTCGCATACTTTTTTTAGGTCCTCAAAGAAAGGACAAGCTCGATAATCAGCCATTCTGGATAAAAATTCAAAATGTGAGCGCATTTTGAACATTTTTGAGCCCACTTTTTTCAGAATTTAAAAATTCTATGTACAAATATTTATAGTACTGAAAAAGGTGAAAAATTTCTCCTGATTACTTTTTTCAATAAAAAGAAAACACAACGCAGGATATGAAGAAAAGCCAAGAGAAGAAAAACATTTCTTTTTTAAAGCCATTTTTAGAGGTGAGAAGTGATTTCCTGAAAGGCTTATCCGAAGAAGATATTACGAACAGATTTTCTAGGAAGAATTGTCTCAGGAAAACTTCTTTAATGTTGCCTTGAAGCATCCCATATTTTTAAAAAGTAGTAAGTAATTTCCGAGGATGACATGTCGGGAAAAGATCTGTCTCATAGTGCATTGAAGCGTCTTATAATATTTTGGATGTCGGAAGTGATCTTCTAGGAAGAATTTTTCCGGGAAGTGTTTTCCAATAGTTCCTCGGAACACCTTATATTATTTTAGAAGTGGTGGGTGATTGCCTGGAAAGACCTTTCCCGGAAAGACCAGTCCAATAGTGCTTCCAAGCATGTAATATGTTTTGGAAGTGGGAAGTGATTTTCTAGGAAGGCTTATCCTGGAAAGACTTGTACAATGGTACTACGAAACATCCAATGGTTGTTTTTTGAGTGAGGGGTGATTTCTGGGGATGACTTAACTGGGTAAAACCTAAAACATAGTACATCGACGCTTATTATTATATTTTCCAAATGGAAAGTGGTTTCCTGGGAAGGCTTTTCCTGGAAATACTTGTCCAATGGTGCTATGAAACTTATTCCGTAAAGACCTTTTACTGGTACCCTGCAGCATATTATGTTTTTTAGGAGGTGGTAAGTTATTTCCCGAAAATATTTATGCAATATTATCAGATTCGTAGCGTCTGCATGCATATATAGGGGAAGAAATATCTAACAGTGCTTTCACCTGATCTTTTGTGGAAAGGAATGTCCTGGGAAGCCTTATCCTTGGAAATGATTTTTCCCGGGAGGGTATTTCCTTCGCGAAATGATGTTCGGGGAAGACATGTCCTTTTAAAAGGCATATACTAGAAGAATTTCCCTAAAAACACTTTTTCCGGAAGTTATTAGGTGTTCTATGTCGTGGCCTCATCGATTGGAGCAGTGCGCTGTAGCTATTTAAACTGTTGGCTTATCGTTATTTGGGACTGCCACACTCTTTTCCCTTTCACAGCAGTCAGTATTTGAAGCCAGTTGATATTTTTATCGCCTAGCATTCAGCTGTTCAAAGAAGCGCTCGATATTTATGTTTAAAATAACCGCGCCTCATTACGACATCACTTTGGCACCTTATCTGCGCTCACCGAAGTATTTTTTCTCTATAAACCACATTTCGAGCGCTTAGCGTTCGGTGTTTCAGATCGATCCGTAATAAGTGCCATTGTAATAATAACCTCATTTAATATTGATCCTAACGGGAAACCCTTTTTGGCGCTACATCAATGACGTTTTACTAAACACAGATCTAGCATTTAGTACTGACTTTACTCTGCTGTCTTTTTCACACTTCCAGTCTTTATTCATAGTCGATTTTGCTTAATATTTTTTCCGAATATATCATTAGGCCCTTATCTCTTACATATTTACTAAGGTTCAGCCAAATACCCGAAAACAATTTTTCCGTAAATTTATTGCGGCATCCTTTTAATGAAAAAATATAAAAATTCCAAAATGTTGATTTTGAGTTAACCTTGTGCTCGGTGGGACACTGGGTGACTTGGCAGAAGGCAGGAGTCAAGAGGGTGCAAAAGTAAGGAGAGAAAGCAGCCACATACTAAGTAAAAGAAAAAGAAATCAGAATAAGACGGTGAGTTGTAAAAGCACTTTAATTACGCGGAGTCCAACATCGTGGGGGGTATCGTAGAAGCATATACAGGTTGCGAAGATACTACAGGTGCGATTTTCGCAACACATTTTGTCCCTGTGCGCGGAAAAAAGTTACTTAGAGCCGCTCATCAAGTACAATAGCCGCGCCAATCACGCAGTGAACAGGGCCACTTCTATTTAGTAGAACGACTCCACTGATTAGGGAGAACCATTACCCCGAACAGGCAGATCCCTATCACCATCAATATACTCGAGCCGTTCTGCAAAAGCGGCTATTGCAGCTCAGTACAGAGCGTCACATCAAAACAAAGGGGATTGGCTCTCTTAAAGCTAGCGCGACGGTTCTTCCTAACTTCTCTCCATGTAACCACATCAGAATCGACTTGCGGATCGGCGCATAGTCGCGGAAGGCCTACTAATTTTGAAAGATTAGGTAGATCGAAATCACAAACTTCGGAACTGAGGCAACAGTCGGAAAACGCGTAAAGCAGCTTAAGCGTTCTCAGTGAAGTGGAAAAAACGGAGATGATTAATGGAAAATACATCAGTTGGTCGAAGACGTGAAAAGAGATAATGACAATAAGCAACCTTATAGGGAAAAAATGCCAGATAGAGGTAAGATTGATGGAAATATTCTCAGAGAATTAGACGTAAATTAAAAAAATCTAGAGAGGAGAGTTGCGTAAGACTTTATGATAGAAAGGGGCAAGGGTGGAGGTGAAAGACAGGTACGGGAAGTAAGACAGAAATGGAAGAAACGGAATGAATTTTTAAAAGGAGAGCAAGAGAAGGTATGGAACAAATTCTAAAGAATAAGGAATAGGTGGGAGACAATGATAAGGTAAGAAAATAGGGAAATGAAACTGCTAAAAGAGATAGTGAGCAAAGCAGAGCTAAGAAATGAACATAAGATGAAAGAGAAAGGGGAGTTGACAAAAGCGATAGAGTGATGGGCGTTTATGGCTGAGCCGAATGAATCGTTACGCTTATACTCATTGAGGTTGAAAGCAGAATTGGATGGGAAGATAGGGCAAAAGGAAATAAAAGATTGTACAAAAAGTGGGATACAGAGTAGGTTAGCAATGTGCAAGAAATTTACCGCGCGAGCGTATGGTACTATAGAGAGAGGTATGGGATCTCGAAAAGGAGGTCATAAAAAACTCGAAACATAAGTATACGGATCTGGAGCTTAAGCGGGGTGGTTTACTTGTAACGGCAATACTAGAACGGCTGAAGAAGGGAAATTCACGTACGCAAATATTTCGGACATCGTGAGAAAGTACATTCCGATAGAAGAAACGATAAGAAAGCGGATCATTAGAATGCAGGTTGGCAATAAAAAAGGTGCAGAGCACTTTTCGGTGATCGCATCATTGTTATGTGGTGGCCCGAAGCGTGGTAGGAGAAAGAAGAAAGCAAAGAGAAAAGAAGAATCGAAAATGCCAGTTGGATGATCAAAAACTTTAAGGAATTTAGAGAAAACATGTTAAATAAGTAGGTTTGAAGTAGAGAAGAGGAAAGAGTAGACACGCTGCTAAAAAACTTGAAGGAGTGATTGTCGAGACAAGGGAAGAAGTGATACCGAGAGGAAAAAGAGAGTCGGTTATGGGACGTTGGTGGGATGACGAATTTAGGAAAATGAAAGATTAAATCAAGGAGAATATAAGAAAAAGGGAGAAAAGGGGAAATGAAAAAAGGAGAACCACATAGTAGAAAAAGAAGGCAAACAGAATAAGCAGGAAAGGTAAGAAATCTACGGGTTCAGCTAATATATTCAAAGGGAAACTATCAGCTCCGTTTGAGGATTATGACGCGCATTTGGCTCAGTTAACAGGTCGAGCAGGTATCAAATAAAGAGGAGTGGACGAATGTTTAATACAAAGGCTAAACTAATATTTGTGAAAACTCAGATAAGGGTTTTGATTAGGTTCCCATCAAGTCCACTTCTATTTAGTGTTCTTCTCGAACACTTGATAAAGAAAATAGTATGGTCAGTGTTAAGCTATGAACTGAACATTTAGGCATGGAAAGAGTATGAGAGAAAATGTTCGTCAGGCAACTGGAAATTGATTTTTGAAGATAAACTAAGAAAGGAAGAGGAAATCAGAATTGCATATAAGAAAGATTGGAGTCGATTTTTAATGCAAATGGCGAGGAGAAGGAATAGATAAAGAAGCTGGAAGATATGAGACAAAAAGCTGGTTGCACAGTATAGGAAAAAAGCCAAAAAAGGACTCTTAAATAAGCAGAACTAGAAAATAACGCTGTGAAATGGAACTTAATTTTGAGATTGATCGAGGGCAGAGGAAACGGAAGCCCAGGGCAAGGACTCAATCATTCACAAGTAAGAATAGTAATTACGACGTCATGTATTAAATAGTTAATAAGGTAGTATGTAAGGGCTGTTTATAAGAATACATGTCATGGTTGCGATTTAAAAGAATATAAATGTTAGATTATGTGTCTCGGAGCGCATGGTACAAATTTCTTTAATTCCATGAATTGGTGGAATTCCATTAATTCCTTGAATTCCAAAAATTCCTTTAATTTCATGAAATCCATTATCTCTTACAGCTCTATTAATGCCTTAAACTCTTTGAATTCCACAAAATTCCCTTAACTACATGAATTCCATTAATTCCTTAAATTCCATTAATTCTTGAATACCATTAATTCTTTGAATTCCAAAATTTCCTTGAATTTCAAAAATTTCATGAATTCCACGATTCGTGGAATTCCCTTAATTCCTTGAATTTCACAAATTTCTTTAATTCCATGAAATCCAATAAATTTCTGGAATTTTAATAATTCCTGGAATGCCATTAAGGGGACAGTAGGGTTAGTTCGGTCAAAAAAGACTATTTTAAAAGAATTTTTTAGAAAAAACTTTAATTTTCCATTTATTTTAGTAATTGGTACATAATAAAACAATATTTGAAGAATATTTTTAACAATTTTCAGTAAAAAATAAGCACCTTTAAGCTTGTGAGAGCAAATTTTCTGATACGCCCCGAAAAAAGTTACTTTGCCTTGCGACGCAGAGCTTAAGACTGGATCATCTGAAACTAAAAATAAATAAAAAAAATCATTAATTTATGAGTTTCCCTATGCCGCAACGCTGCGTTTTATTTTTTATATATTTTTCGAAAGTTTTGGTAACATTATGAAGAGAAAATACCGATTTTCGAGAAAAAATTGACATTATTTATTGTTAAATAAACAATATTAATTGTCAAAAAAAGAAAACACAGCGTTGCGAACTTGCAAATTATGTATAGAAATAGTGACCAAATGTTATAACGATCGGTCCAGTAGATTTTAAGCAACAGTTGGCACTGGCTTTGAAAACGTCGATCGCGAGAAAAACATTCAAAGTTTTGCATAGTAAACAAACCGAATTTAACATTAATAGATTAGAAATTTTTTAATATACTCACACAGAAACACCTGCCAGTTATTCTCACTATTCAGGTAAGCGGCAGGTACGCGCTCCAGCACTCAGCCGTGTCGGAGCGGTCGAAACGTCGCTCACTAATGATACCACATGTTTCTCAAGTTTGCTTCGATTAAATTAAAATTTGGACACAATATTTTTAAGATTATGCATACACATTTTATAAAATAAAAATCCAGTTTTTTTTTGTTAAATACCCTGCTACCCCCGTAATGTTACAAATTCCATGAATTCCAAAAATTTCCTTAAATATATGAGTTCCTTGAATTATACGAATTCCTTTATAACCATGAATTCCATGAATTCGTGTACTTCCATTAATTCCGAGGTCAGTATGTGGGTTGAGGCTGATTTATTAGTTATTTAAAATTAAATAAAGTGGGGATTACTTTATTTAATTCGAGAGGGTATATCTATCGCAACGTCGCTGCGGTAGCAATTAATGCCGACACGGGAGTGATTCTCTCCGTATAGGGGGTCATCAACTGCGACTATGCTGTGAAGGTGGCATCCAAATATTAAAAGGCAGGGTTAGGAAGGGGGGGGGGGTTTAAAAGTAAGAAGGCAACATACGGTGAAAATTATTTGTTTTAGGATCATAGACCTATACTTTAGGGAGACTTGTGGAGAAGTGACTCTCAGTCTCGAAACGCGCCATACTTAACGCCTAACTTGTTGGCCGCGCGCCACTTGCAGCGCAAGTGAGGGGGGGTTTGGCGCGATTGGTGCGCTTTCAGCAAGAAGAAGTCTACAAGTGTGGTCGATGATCGAAACCGCGCTTGCGCTGTCGATTGTCAGAGATACTTTAACATTTGTTTACTGAGTGCCGCGACTTAATTTATTCTAATTCAAAATACAGGTGGTGTTAGGACGCCCAGGCGACAAAAGTACGCATCATGGCTGTTTGCTAAATATTATTTCTGGTTGTAAATATTATTTATAACAGCGAGCATCAATTCCTTAAATTCCACAAATGTTCTTTAACTCCATCTCTTGAAATTTTTTCCTAGAGCAAACATTTCTTACTGCGCCCTGATAAGCTTGGCTTCAAAAATTGTCAAAAAAAATCACATCACGATTTGTGTAACATGCGCAGATTTTTTGATAGAGAATTTTTTCGAGAATGACTGAATTCATCATCGTATATTACTTCAGCAGAATACAAGATTGTTTATTACCTATATTGAGAGGAGTATGAATCTAAACAAAATTCCGTAAGGTGTAGGTTTCCTTTGCGAGAAAAAAAAAATTTCATTACAAAGACATAGTTTCATCTAGACTGAAAATATATATTGATGAAAATAAATTAGGAATTAATACAGTCGGGGAAATATTAATTTGGTTAATGATTGGTTTTGTTGGTAGAAAGAATTAAAATATTTTTATTTAGAAAGTAGGTAGTTGACATAATCAAGTTTGATTTTAAATAAAGAAAAATTTTCCTGAACTACTATTAATTTTATTCACACATAGATAAATTACATAATTTAAGTATGTATTCACTAGTTCAAAAAATCGATTTAATTTAACTGAGACAATATTTATTTGGATTTGTTAATTAACACTTCATAATTTTCACTTCCATGGCAAGAAATTATTTATTTGGTATGAACAAATAATACCAAATAAATTACATTTAGCATTACTGTTTTGATTCTAAATAGTAATAAATCAACTAAAATCAACAAATCCTTTGGCGTTATTTTTTATATAAGAAATAAATAATTTGAGACAGGTTAATAGGAAATAATAGTATCCTCTACAATCGAAATTTACTGATTAATTTGTATAAGAATGTTATGATTTTTTAAAGCTGTATTGTTGATTTTCGTGATTTACAACTTTCTTTATAAATTAAAGTTTCGTGTGGATATGTTGATTTGACTCAAGCCAGCTTCTCCACTTTATAAAAATGCAAAAAAATAAGAAATAAAACATGACAGAATTTTAGGATTTTTTGCTATTAAAAACACCCTTGCTTATAATAAAACTACCCCTCCCTTATGTAAAAACACAAACTCGGAAAAAAGAAAGTGCACCAGAATGTGTGGCTCACACTGAAAAAAACGGTTAGTTGGGTGAACTATTCAGTTTGTAAGATATGTTACTGTTACTTTTGTTAGTTGGGACAACCATTTACTTTGTTGCTGGTACTAACTGAATAGTCACGACAACTAATGGAATTTTTGTACCAGCTAATAAAATAGCAGTCTTATATCTGAGTAACTAAATAGTTATCTCAACTAACCATTTTTTCATGGCATGTTGAACTTCAAAATGCATCAAAAGGTTATTTCCAAAAACCACACGAGGTGAAAAAAATATTTTTACAATTCGTAGTATACACTGATATTAAAACAAAAGTATTTTCATTTTCTTCTTCATATAATTTAAAAACAATGGGTATCCTGCAATTAAAAATTAAATTTTGGACAAACCACAGAAGCTATGAAAAAAATGAATAGACAAAAGTTTATCTCCCGAAAAAAAAGTGAAAACTCATCCATAATTGTCATGAATGATTTTTTAATAGGACGCGCAGTTTTTGTTTCAATCATAAAAATAACTTTGAAAATACACAAATTTAATTTTTGTACAAACGAAGCAAGGAAGAAATAAAATAAGTAGACCAAAGTTTTTCGCCCAAACAGGATCTACCAATGTATTCGCTAATAATTTTTATATAGGACGATTACATTTTCTTTTAATCGTAAAAATTAAGATCAAAAATAAAAAAACGAAAATTCCGGAAAACGGCATAAGAGAAAAAAGCGAAAAGATAAAAGATGTTGAAGCAAAAATGTTCTCAAATTTTGCACAAGCTCTTGCTATAAAACCATAATGAAAAAAGTTTAACTTGAAAGCAAGAATTTTTAACGCAAAATTTCAATTTTGAACGAAAAAGAAAAATTTTGAAACAAAAAGATTAATTTACCACCAGAAAGAAGAATTTTTAAAAGATTTTAAGAATTCTAAAACAAAAAGTTGAATTTTCAACTAAAAAAAAATTTTTAACAAGAAGAGTAATTTACTAGAAAAAAGACAAATTTTTGAATAAAAATCAAGAATTCTAAACAAGGAAGTGGAACTTTTAAACCGGAAGACTAATTTACTACAAAAAGGTGAATTTTGAATAAAATTAAAAAAGTCTCCAACATAAAAGTTGAATTTTCAGGAAAGAAACAAAAATATTTTATTTTTTATTATTGAAAAAGTAGTTTAACTTTAAAACCTAGTTTTTAAATTTTAAACCAAATAGATGAATCTTTAAACAAAACAAAATTATTTACTAACAAAAAGAAAAGCTTTTAACAAATTTCAAGACTTCTTAACCAAAAAGAAAAATTTTTAACTAAAAAAGAAGAATTTTGAACAAAGGATTAATTTACCACCGAAAAGAAGAATTTTTAACAGAATTAAAGAACTCTGAACCAAAAAGGCGAATTTTCAATCAAATTTAAGAATTCTCAAACCAAAGAGTTGAGTTTTTAAGAAAGTAGCTCAACTTTAAAACCTAGTTATAAAAATTTTAATCCAAAAGATAAATTTGCAAACAAAAATATTAATTTACCACCAAAAACAAAAATTTGGAAAAGAATTTTAGAATTCTGAACCACAAAGACCAATTTTTAATAAAATCCAAGAATTCTTAAGGAAAAAGTTAAATTTTAAGGAAATAAATAATTATATTTTTTTATTCGTAAGAGAGAATTTAACTTTGAAACCTAGTTATTAAATTTTGAGCCACATAGATAGATTTTTAAACACAAAGATTCATTTTCTACCGAAAACAAAGAATTTCACACCAAGTTCAAGAATTCTTAGCAAAAAGTTGAATTTTTAAGAAAGTAGCCCAATTTTGAAACCTAGTTGTTAAACTTTTGACCAAAAACATAAATTTAAAAAAAATATATATATTTTACTAGCAGAAAAGAAAAGGTTTTAACAAATATTAAGAATTCTCAACCAAAAAGTTGAATTTTTATCTAAAATAGATGAATGTTCAAATAAAACGATTTATCTACTACAAAAAAAGACGCATTTTTAATAAAAATCCAGGATTCTCAACCAAAAAGTAGAATTCTCAATTAAAAAAGATGACTTTTTGAAAGAAAATATTAATTTACCACCAAAAAGAAAAATTTTTAACTGCCAAAAAATACTAACTTTTAATTAAATTCAAGAATTCTCTATCAAAAACTTGAATTTTTAAACAAAGAGATTAATTCAGTACCAAAAAATAATAATTTTTTACGCTTTTAAAATTAGGAAATAAAAAAAACAAGGAAAGTGAATTTGCATTTTACCAGTCTTTTATGCATAAAACTAAATCAATGTGACTGTAGCCTATTTTTAAGCTTCAAGAAATTGCAATCTCATTGTTTCGAATGAGGTTAAATCTACTGAGCAATCTGGTTCTGTTTTTTAACTTAGCGATTTATTTTTTTTTATTTCTGCAGCCGTTTTTAACATTATTATTTACTGCTTTAACTAAACTTACACATTTTCATAAAAATAGTATTTATTTAATAAGCAATTATTAAATAATTATGTTTAATAAAATAAATAAACGAAATAAATAAATAAGAGTATTTTATTTCAGAAAATGGAAATTTTTTATAATAACGTATACTTTTTGTTTTGGTTTCATTTTTATTTTTATGTTTTTCAATTGTTTTTAACAATTTTAAAAAAATGCTTCATCGCTTAAAAAATTTATCTCTTTTCCAGTCGCTTTTAATTGAAAATTTTGGTATCATACTTTTTGTTCGAAATTCACCTGGCAAAAAACTGTACTGTTTAATTCAAAATTCATGTGCATATTTTGTTGAAAATTTGTCGTCTATGACAGAAATTTAATTTTCATAAATAAAAAATCATCTTCTTGGATGAATCTTTAACCAATTGGTAAAACGTTGAAGACTTTTGTTAACAATCTTTTTTTTGTCAAAAATAGGCTTCTTTTGTTTAAACTTGAGACATTTTAATGAAAATTGTTTCGTTTCCTTCTAAATGGATGTTTGTATCTGAAAAATTAAATAGTTGAAAATTCGTTGTTTTTGGTTGGTTAAATTAAAATTTAAAAAAGAGAGGATTTTTAAACTGAAAATAGAAATTATCGCCGAAAAAATGGTTCAACAAGAATTTTTAAACAAAATAGTTGAATTCTTAATCAAAGAAGATTAATTTTTGATCAAGCAGTTGCATTTTCTTCCATGATATATGAAATTTCTCCTAAAACAGATGAATTTTGAAGTGAAAAAGAAAATTTTTTCAAAATCTTAGTTTTCTTCCAAAAAAGATTCGAGTTTCACTTTCTAACATTAAAATATGATTATAAAAGAAAAATTAAATTTTCTGTGAAATATTTGAATTTTGAACCAAAATGCATGAAAAAACCCAATACTGCTTTTTACTTATTTTGTCTAAATTTGACTTTTTACGAAGAGGGTTATTATTTGCAGATATTTAAGGGTTTTGGAAAACAAATTTGATGCATTAAAGAGCCAAAATAAGCCCAAAATTCTGATCCACATTCTTCTTTGCAGATTTGATTTTTAGGAAGGAGGTAGTTTTTGCACCTAGTGTGGTTTTAAAAAATTTTCTTTTGATGCATTTGAGAGTCCAAAATAAGCTCAAAATTTAGGTTTACTTTATTTTTTCCGAATTTTTTTATTCAATAGGAGAAGGGGGTAGTTTAATTATCAGTAGATGTGGTTTTTGGAAATTCTTTTTGGGTGCGCTCGAGAGCGCAAAAAAGCTTCAAGTCAGCATCTCAACTTGAAATCTGAATTTTCAAAACAATTAGCAAATCCAAAAAAAATAAAAAAAGCCTACAATTCTGATGCAAAGAAAAAGTTTTTTGATTATGGAGGTGATAATTTAATGGACCCATTCACACATTATAAAAGTTAATAAATTAGACTTTAATTATTGAAAGTCACGAACATTAATTCGTTATTAAAATATCCTCAAAGCAAGTATGTTTTTTTTAATAGAAATTTACTTACCTATTAAGCAAACGAATGTTACTTTCTTCGGCATTTTCAAAACTGACTCTTATGACAATTTATTCTTTATTTCCAATTAAAGTTTTTTTTTCAAAAAAAAGCTCACGAACTGACGAGTATTGAAAAGAAAAAATACTTGAAGAATTACGATAGTCACATTTGCAATTGCCTCTTCCTATGGCATTTCCGTAACGTGACTACTAATTTATCAAGGTTTGGCGGAAGTCTAATTAATCTCGAGAGCTCAAAATGTTTTATTTATCATTTGAAAACACAGCAAAATTAAGCAGGCAGAAAAGAAACAATGATGAAAATGTTAAATCAATTGTCAAATCTCCCCGAGCAGAAATTTCCCCATCTCTCCCTATTTGAAGTAGGGATTCGATGAGGTCCCAATCATAATATCAAGTCTTGTAAAAACTAGTTAGGGCCCCTATCAAAATACCTAGTCCAGAACAAACTAGTTGGGACCCTATCAGAATATCTAGTCTAGAAAAAACTGTTTAGGGCCCCTATCAAAATACCTGATCCAGAAAAGTTAGTCGGGCCCCTATCAGAATATCGAGTCTAGAAAAAACTGGTTGCGGTCCCTATCAGAATATCTTGTCTAGAAAAAAGTAATTGGTGCCCTGTCAGATTCTAGTGAAGAATTTCGTATCTTCTACAGGTAGGGCAAATAGGAAATAATTACATTTCCTGTCAGTGCAAAAAGTTGTAAAGTAGTCTACAACGGAAAAAAGCGAAATATTACAGGAAGAATAATTTCACTCGATTAAAATTATTTGTTTCAAAATTATTTTATTGATAATCCTGTTAACAGTTCGTATATTTTACATACACATAACATCGTATAATAAAAAATATTTAATTAGAAAAAGAGAGTTAAAATTTTTTTGAACCATAGGTTTAAAAATTTTATTTGTAATATGATGTTTAAAAATGTAATATATACATTCACTATAAATTTAGATCATTAACATTTAAAGTCAAAATACTCGCAAGCAATTCATGTTTAGTTTTAAGATACATTGTTGTCATAAATTAAATATTCAACTCAATTAAATATTAATCAGGTAACAGAAATGTTCTAGACGGGGCCCTACCAATCGTCGGGTGAATAAATGGCACTCTCGTTATGGCCTGCTTAGAAGTTCTAGCTAAAACCTGCCTAAAACAGCGTCACATAACTGGTCAGGCCCTCTCCATTTTTCCCGACGAGCGCCCGATTAGAAATAGGGATATCTATTCAGGGCCTTACTAAACCCCGATCGAAATTTCTACATGACTCAATTTTACAATTAACTGAATTTACAAAATAATGTTGATTTTAGGTATTTGAATCCACCATTATAAACAAATTTTGTTATTTTGTATAAATATTAAAGATAGAATCATTAAATGATAAAATTTTGAAGGATATGAAGTTATGGAAGAATTTTCATACAAGAAGAAAAATTTTCTAACAGAAAGGATGAATTTTGAACAAAGTATATTAATGTGCAACAAGAAAATATAATTTTTCCAATTTAAAATATCCTGCCCAATAGTACTTTAATGACACCTGAAGGGTAATTTTTCAATTATTAAACAAATTAAGTAGATTTCATTGGAATGAATTGGAAATTATTTTTAAGATAGAAAAAATTCGATTGATTTCAGTAAAATTTGAGTTAATTCAAAGGAATTAAAAAGAAATAAGAAGGAGATAAATTTACTGACAAAAATACCAAATAAGACAAATTTTGCAATAAAATTTCAGAATTCTCAACCAACAAGCTGCAGTTTGAACTGAAAAAGATGCATTTTTAACAAAAAGAATAATTACTACCAAAAAAGAATTAAAAAAATTAAAATTGTAAACCAAAAAGTTGAACATTCAACTAAAAAGAGGGAATTTTTTAACAAAAAGATCAATTTTATACTGAAAAGGAAAGAATTTTTTAACAAATTCAAGAATCCTGAAACAGAATGTAAAATCATCAACCAAAAAAGATGAGTTTTTAACCAGAAAGATTCATCTACTAACAAAAAGACGAATTTTAATTAAAAATTAGGATTTTGTTACCAAAACGTGGAAATCTAAAAAAAAAGCATTTGAAAAAAAATTAGTTTACTACAAAAAAAAATAAATTTTTAATAAAATTCAAGAATTTTAAATCAAAAAGTTGAATTTTTAAACAAAAAGATTAATGTACAACAAAAAAGACGAATTTTTGAATTAAATCCAAGAATTCTCAACCAAAAAGTGAAGTTTTTAACTAACAAAGATCAGTTTTTAAACAAAAAAAATTAATTTTTCACCAAAAAGATGAATTTCGAATCCAATTCAAGAATTCTCAACCTAAAAGTTAAATTATCAACTAAAAAATATGAATTGTTAAACAGAAAGGTTAATGTACTAGAAAAAAGATAAATTTTGAATGAAAATAAAGAAATTTTTAACCAAAAGGGGAATTCTTAAGTAAAAAAGATGAATTTTTAAGGAAAATCATCAATTTGCAAGAATTATTAACCAAAATGTTGAATATTTAAAAAATAGTTTGACTTAAAACTAAGAAGAAGAAAATTTAACAAATTTAAAGAACCCTGAAACAAAAAGTTGAATTCTCAACTAAAAAAAAAAAGAATTTTTAAACAAAAAGATTTAGGTTTAGTTAATAAGAATTAATTAATTAATTAAATTAATTAATTTACAAACAAAAAAAAATACGAATTTTTGAATTAAATCGAAGAATTCTCAACCAAAAAGTTAATTTTTAGAAAAGAAAGAAGAAGAATATTTCCTTAATACTTACTACATGAGATCATGTTTGAAACTTAGTTGTTAAATTTTTAACCAAAAAGATGAACTTTTTAACAAAACATTTAATTTTTAACCGAAGAGTAAAGATTTTTCAACCTAATTCTGGAATTCTTAACTAAAAAGTTGAATATTCAAACAGAAAGATTAATTTATTACCAAAGAATTCTCAACCAAAAAGTGGAATTTTCAACTAAAAAAGAATAATTTTTATACAAAAAAATTAATTCACTATCAAAAAGATGAATTTTTAATCAAATTCAAGAGTTCGCTGCCGAGAGTTACGTTTCCGGCATGAAAGTGTAAGGTACCCAGGAAAAAAGAATCCATTGAAATGACGACTCTATGAATTGCGCATCTGTCATTTGCAGATTGAGAAAGTTAAATCTGAATCGGTTTGCGACAATGCGAATCGGTCATTTTCTAAAGTAGCTTCGAATCTGCCATGTACTGCAATGACCATTTCAAGCAAAGTCATATTGAATCGGTTTCCTTCTTTTTGAATGAGACCGACTTTTTTGAGGTTAAGCTGCCATATTTCACACAATTTTTTAAATTTATAAATTGTCTACAAGATTTCTTTTGCTATTTCAGTTCGACATGTTGTAAGGGCTTTTGCGGCATATACGTTGGTAAAAAAAATTATAACGACTAAAAGTCTTTCAAAAACCAATCGGCGGCAATCTGGAATTCCACTGACAGATATGCAGATCAAAAGCCCTCGAAACCCATTCAAAAGAAGTGAATGGATTTTTGTTTCCTGGGTAGCGGGAATTTTGGATGCTGAGTTTTTGCGTTAATTGTGTTGAGATTTGAGGGGAGTGAATTATGGAAGTGTATAGAAGGGTTTGGATGAAAGAGATTGTTTGAGGGATTGTGACATTGGAAAGGGTATAATGATATTTTTGAGGATTGAGACGGATTTGTGTGAAAGTTGAGGTTAGGTTGGTTTGAGATTTGTGACAGAGTGGGAGGACTGAGTTGATCGGGTTAGCAGTAGCAGGGTTAGGTAGGGACGAAGAAAGACAAAACAGGTACCAGAACGCGACGATAGAGGCAGGGAAGGATAGAAGGCGAGAACATTTGAAATGAAAATTGGATTCATGGATAGCAAAAAGGGTAACATCGAGGAAAAATCGGAATTAGAGGAGAAAGTGTTTAGCACACAGAAAGAGAAGGCCAAAGAAAGGTAGGCAAGGGCAAAGTACAAGAAAACTATCAAAAAGGAGAGATTAAGAGCAAAAAGCGTAGGATCGATTGAGGCTTTTATCAAATGGAAGAGAGGGCAGAGGGGAAGCAGTGAAAAGAAGAGCGATTTAGGTTCAAACTTGAAATATCCAAAAATGTTCAGATCACCTCCGAAAAAGCAGAGTTTGGTAGAGAAGGGTGAGAATAGTAAGGGGACTAAAGGAAACGGTGACGAACCCGAAGAACAGAGGAAAGAGGAAAGACTGAAAGAAGTTCAGGAAGTAACGATGGAAGTAATGGGAATTTATGAAGAGAGGCAGGAAAAAAGGGGAGAGGAATTAAGGAAAGAAATTAGGCGGGAAATGGCTGAATTTAGGAAAGAAACGAAAAAATGGAAAGAAGGTAGGGAAAAGTTAGAAAAGAGGATGCAGTTATTGGAGCAAAAGCGAGGGAAGCATGAGGATAATAATACAAAGGTAGAGGAGATGCAGGGTAGGATTAGAAAGATAGAAAGCTCGAACCAGGATCTTGGCGGGGGCGTGAGTGGGAATACGGAGAAGGAAAGATTGAGAAAAATAGAACAAAGAATTAAAAAAAATAGAGGGCAGAAAGAAAAAGAAACGTAGTGATAAAGGGTATAAGATTAGAGAGGAAGGAGGTGCAGGAAGAAGTGGAAAAAGTACTAAAAAGGATTGATGCAAAAGTAGATATAGAGGAAGTGAGAAGTATACGAAGAGAAGAACGAACAGGGGAAAGAAAGGTACTGGTGAAACTAAAGAAATGGGGAGATAAGAGGGAAGTAATGGCAAAGAAAATATTATATGGAAGCTTGGAGAGAATAGAGGATGATTTGACATGGGTAGAAAGGAGGATGCAATATAAGTTAAGGCAAATAGCGGAAGAGGGAAGACAAAAGAGACGAAGAACATTGGTTAAATATGGGAGGCTACAGATAGACGGAGTATGGTGGCGTTGGGATGAAAAAAGGGAAGAGATAGTAAGAAATGAGGGGCAGAGAAACTAGGAGAGGAAGGAACGGCAGATAGGAAAATAAGCAATACTAAGAGGAAGAAAGAGACAAAAAACGAATGTAGGGAAGAATAGAGGATATGTTACTGGAATATAGCAGGATTGGAGAGAAACGATAGAGAATTTATGAGAAATTTGACACAATGGGATGTTGTAATAATAATAGCGACGTGGCTAGATGAAAAGAGATGGGAAAGAGGTTTATGTGAACGTAGTTGTGCAGAAAAAAGCAGAGGAGTTAAAAGAAATGATGGAAGAAAATAAAGAAGATATTAGACTTATAATAGGTGGGGATTTCAACGC
>JAAAKG020147991.1:0-10345 GCA_010014905.2 Druon quercuslanigerum
AGATTTCCATTTTAAAACGTGTTCATAATTAAACGATTGAATTAGGAGTTTTTGAATGGCAATTTTTTTAAGCTTTATTTTGGAATATTTGGAGAGTTGAAAATTATTATTTTAATTTTGGCTGCTTTTTTTGTCGTTTAGATTCAAATGTTTCAAATGAAGAAATTTTTCGGCATCAATAGTTTTAACTTTTGAATTTCAAACTCAATTTCAATGCCTGGGAAACATTTTTGTGAACTGTGAAAGAACCGGAAATGACCAAGAATTTTGTTGTTGATGTAAGTAGCCAACTCTGATTATTATGACTTATAGCTGTATTTACAAATTTTTTCTTTAATTTAATTCAAATTTTCAAAACTCAAATTTTGAATTGAGATAATTATTTGCCGATGAGTCGTTTATAATGTCGAACTTGTCAATGTCCATCTTGGGCTTTACAATTCAAATCCTTATTATAGGATTAAAATGTTATGATATACTTCATACTATGTAATTTATTTTCTCTTATTAAGAATAATTTAAAAATTCCATTTACCTTGATCACAAACCTAAACTAAGCTATGGTAAGGCCCAATACTAACGAGTTCGAATTTGTAAGTGACAAATTGGAAAACAATATTATTCGAATTTTCGTAAATTTTATCTTCAGTTGGTCGTATGATGACAAAAAACTGTAATCAAAAACAAAATACCAAGTGTAAATAACTTGTAGACATAAATTCAGAATCATTTTTTTCGAAATTTAAAAATTATATACGCAACCATAAATAGTTCTCGGGAACAAGAGCAATTTGTCCTCATAAATTTTTTCGATAAAAACAAACGAAAATTGACATTTTAAGCCAAAGAACGCACGATATAAGAAAAAAGCCTGAAGCAAGAAAATGTTTCTTTTGGGAAGCCTTACAATGCTTTCATAAAAACTTTTTGAATTTTTTCGAAAAGTCGAAACTTCAAATTTAGATAGCACAAAAATAATACAAAATCCAAAAATTCATTTCGCGGTCGAATAAGGCAATAGACAAAAAATGAGCAGGCCAAGATTGAGCACCTCAAAAAATCTACAAATTTTGTATTGATCACTTTTTTACAGGACATGCAGTTTTTGTTTTATTCAAAAAAAGAATTAAAAATAAAAAAACTTTATTTTTAGAAAAATCTCAAAGAGAGGGCAAATGGCACGTTGGCACTTTTTGCTTTAATCGTAAGAAATCACATTAAAAACAAGAGTTAAATTGTTTGAAATACCCTATATTTTATATAGGGCGTGCAGCTTCTTTTACTTATAAATTAAGATGAAAAACAAGAAAGTTAAATTTTTAGAAAAACAACATAAAGAACGAAAAATACGATGAGACAAAAGTTCTTTGTCAAAAAATATCTACAATTTAGTCATAAATTATTGTCATGGAAATATATAAAAAATAAAGGAATTTATTTTACATAAACGGAAAACAAGTTACAATAGCATTATATTCAACAGAAATTTTCGCCTGCATTATATCTACAGATTTTTGTCAAACTACCTTACGCTAGGACGGGTATTCTTAGCTTTAATTGTAAAAAACTATACTATAAAAATAAGACAATGAAAATAATATTGGTTTTAATACCAATGGATATTCTGAATTGCAATAATAAAAAGTTTATTGGCATGATGTAACTTTGTCAAGGTAGCTGACAATAAAATTTAATGTAAAATAAGAGAAAAGTATTAAAACATTCAGCAAAAACAAAATTTGTACTTTATTTTGCAATATGTGAATAAGCCACCCTAGGCTAAGCTACATAAATAAATATAATATATATTTCATATAATAGAGTTCAAGATAATGTAGAAAAGTTTACAGCCTGGTTAAAATCGAGAGCGAAGTACGAGATACGTAAGGAGAATGTGTTGGCTAATTCTGAAGTAGTTTTAACAAAAAAAACTCGCAATCGCGAAATTACAGGCGCACAAATATGATAAAAATGCGAAGGGCGAGTGCGTCGGGAGAGGCAAATATATAATCGAGCGCAAAGCGCGTGAATTAACAGTCGCGCAACTTAGGCGCGCTCAATTTTGCGAGTGAAACGAGCCATGCACGAAGCGCGCGATGAGAATGTGCACGCGAAGCTGCCACATTTTTTAAAACTGTTATTTGATGAAAAAAATTAAAATAAAGCTAGGGTAATAAGTAACAACAGAATATTGGGCCTTCCTTCAGTAGCGCTCCTCCCCCTTTGCAATTATGTCTTGAGCATATTAAAGAAGAAAATAAATATTAACATTTAAAGCCATTAAAAACGTTTTACAAATCTTGATCTTCATGTCTCTCTGGATCTGCAATCTGCATTCTATATGCATCGGATTAGATTTTTAGAATTTAAATTATACATGAAAAACTTAAAATGCCTTTCGATAGTCGCATATTGGATTTTCATTATTTTCAATTTTCGACAATTTAAGGCCGACCGATCGAATCGAAAAAACCGGTTCGATTGTAATGCGGATCGAATGTCGGTTTTTCGACCAATGAAAATCTTACCTGCATTGGAGCACCATTCCTTACGTTGCGGATCCTTCTCGTCGGGAAATGAAAAGAGAATTACTCCGTCTGCTTTGACACTTGAGCACCCCTTGTATTCACAAAGTATCACTGTTTTCGTTGCACTGGGCATTGTTTTTTCTTTCACTTTATCTCGCGAACCTTATTTCCCGAATTTCCTTTCACGAAACTTATTTCCCGAACCTTACTTCAGGAAACTTATTTTGCGAAACTGAATTCACAAACCACATTTTGCGAAAGCGAAAAGGTTGATGTGGGTGTGTATGTCTTCCTAAGAACGCGCAATTCTTGATAAAAGCCCTAATCTCATCAAAACTGCATAAAATGAAATGCTCGAATACACGTGATAATTATTGAAAACTATCAGCAAGGGAACTTTAGCCAAAGTGTGAAAAATATCTTTACTGAGCAGAAATTAAAGGACCTTTTTCCCCTTTCTCACTTCTTTGGTTCAGGAAATGTTTAAAGGTAAAATAATGGCAGGTAAAAATATTATGTCAGAATATTTTGAAATACAAGAGCCATTTCAAACAGCATTGTCTCAATATTTCTGAAAATATTGTGGTCTTTAGCTGTGTATACTACATCAGGTAGTTATTATACAATGCCTTGGAAGCTGAAGTCCTTTTAAACTTTACAGCATTATCACCAGAGTTGTGGGCGTGAAAATCTTTAATTGGAATTTTTATTTCCTTATGTAAAATTTTTAGAAATGTTGAATCAGTTGTTTGTGAAAATTCTCATCATACCAAATTGTAAGTTGGAACTTCAGTTATCGTTATGAAAAAGTGTTGGCTTTTTAAAATCAAATACGTGTGGCATAAAAGTGAACTATTTCAATAGAAAATATTTTCAAATATATATATAAAATATAATATAAATTTGTTCGAATCCACACAAAAAATTTGCAAACAAATTGTTCGAACAATTTAATATTTCTTTATAATTATCTTCTCTTAGATAAGTGCCAAAAAGTAGCGGGTTTTCTTTAAATCTTAAAATTCGCTTCTTAATTAATATGGGAATGTTTGAAAATAAATTTTAACTTTGCTTCTTGAAATAGATTAAATAAACATTTGAAATATGCTTCAAATTCTCTGCACGGATCATATTGAATGCAACTTTACTTTTAATTAGTTACTATAAGAATTCGGTGAGTTGTCAGAAATGCTAGTTCTAATCCTTCAACCTACTCCTAATTATTCCATTCTTTGTTTTTGTCTCTTGTATAAGATAGCTTTTTTGTTTAAATTTATTTTTCTTTGATATGGAAAAAGATTTATTTACTTGAAAAAGCAATACTATTTCATAAATAATTTTGGTTGAGGTTGACTTATTATTTCTTCATAACTAAAAAGGTGAAGCAAAGTTAAAGATTTTAGACAAACCTACAACTTTCTAGCACTCATCTAAGAGAAAATAGTTACACACAACGTTAAATTGTTCAAACAACTTTTTTTGTCAACTTTCAGTATTTATTACCATACTAAGAGGAAAAAAGGACAGAAATGAGAAAATTTCAGGAAAGAGCGCAACTATTAGTCATTGATGTGGATAAAGATAAGTCATAAACAACAATAATTCGTTCAAACAATTATTTTTGCTAAATATAAGTAATTATTATGTCACTTCTAATAAAAAATAGACCAACCGTAAAAAATTTATTAAAAAACCCAAATTTCTGCCATTCAGGGCAGGGATTATTATTGACAGTAATAATAAATCGCTTAAGCAATTATCATCGGTAAGTTGAATTACTTTTTACTTCCCTCTAATTGAAAATTGGACAGAAAGCCAGAAACTTCAGAAATAACAACATCTTTCTAGCATTATTCAAATTGAATATTATTAATAATAATATTAAATGACCGTCAAGTTCTTAGCTAAAAATGATACACTTTTAGACAAAAATGTAACACTGACATTTTCAAATAAAAAAAGCATTATAATATATAATATTATAATAGTGAAATTTTTAGTCTGATAATGAATTTCCAACTTATATAAATAATCTTAAACTCGAATACTTAAATTTTTAACAAACGTATAGATCCATGAAGTCTCACAAAAGTATTTTTGGTGCTTTTTTAAAAATATTAAGAATCATTGGTATTTCTGGCTGGTCTGAAATGTCCAAAAAATCTAAATTGTAAAACCTGAAATTCTAACGAAGAACCTGGAACCTGCTGCAGGAGAGTGGCCATGACATTTTCTCTCACTCAACAAATGTTTTTAGCTACAGTATATCCCCCAAGTACCGCACCCTTTGAATTTAAGGATTAACCCTAGAGACCTAGAGATGTAAATAGAGAAACAGGTATATATTTGGGATGAGAGGGCTGGGCACTTCTGATACTCTTGTTAGATCCCATGGATCATTTTATAATATAATATCATTTTAAAATGAAAATTGGTATTAAATATAATAAGGTATATAAATAAGTCCATATGAAGTGGGAATTAAAATCTCTGCTGCATTAGTTTGAAATTGATCATTTAACCTGAATGGAAATGTTTACAAGAATTAGTTCTGTGATAGTTATAAATAAATATACATTCAGCTATTAATTAGCCAAATACATTTAAAAAATAATGGTAGGAAAGTCGCGAATACTTCAAATTAGCCACTCTCTAAACGATGCAGGAAAAAAACAGCGGTGAATTCGATCTTGAGTATTTCCACTTTCTTTTTATTTATAATTATATGCTGCTCATTTCAGGAGCACTTTGCTTGAGGTATTGCGAAGAACATGCTTTTCGCACATGTTTTCGAAGCAATGGCAAAATTCCTTCACTTTTCTGTACCTGTTTTTAGAAAAATTTACAATGACATTACAATGACAAACAATTACATTTATATTAGAAAATACGATTATTTTTTTAACATTTTTGAGTCATAATTGTGGCGATGCAGGGGGGGGGATGCTTTGCTCGAAAAGCATTTTTTGGACCACCCTAATGTGGACTATACGAGCTAACTTAAATTTACGAAAATAGCCTACGAAAACACGTTTTTTGGAAAATTGTTAAAAAATATTCACAGTGCCCGTCAAAGTCATGTTTGGAAATTTTTAAATTTTTATCAGGAACCCTCAATGAAGGCTATAGCAAAAAACTCGCTTAACATATACCTAATAGGGTGAAAAATTCCCAGTTGCCTGGACTGATATGACGAAAGTTGTCTGGCATGAAAGTTGTTGCTTTTCTAGTAGTAATGTTGATACACTGCGGTTGGCCTTTCTATATGCATGGTGCTTCAAACCTTCCTTGTCACATTGTAGTAGTAAATTTTGAATTATTAAATAAACAAGAGGTTTGTTCATAAATTTTCGTTTTGTATAAATCTCTGTAATAATTTCAGAAATTTGCAGGTATGAAAATGGAATGTGTATAATTTTCAATACTTTTCACGTACAAATTGCATAGAAAGCATTTAATAATTACAAGGCAGATTATTATATTTTGTAGTCTTAAAAAATAAAAATTCTTTTCCCTTTTAAGTTCTGAACATTTCTCAAATAAAGAAATCGGAAAAAGCAACCATTTTTTACATAAGAATTGCAACTTTTGTTACGAGAATATTCTTCTTTCTACGCGTCGGTTGATAAATATCAATTTTATCGAATAAAGACGTTGAAATTATACAAATCATATAAAATGTTAAATTCCTCAAGTATCTTGTATATTATATTTTAGTGGAGAGGTGAGAGAAAAAATATATTTCTGGTTAATAAATTCGTTAATTATTATAATAGTATTTTGTTATTGTTACAGATTTAATATTTTTAAATATTGTGTCACAATCGCAATGTTGACTTTTTAAGCCTTAATTAAAACTTTTCTGCACTTGAGCTCTCAAATTCAAATTCAGAAAATTAATTTTTTCAATGTAGACTTTTTTATAATAACAATGCAGATTCTATTTAAAATTCTTATTTCCGAATGTCTGCAAAATAATAAAAAGTTGAAAATGATCTTTTCTTCAATATTATCCAACTAGAAATTTAGGCCGATATGTAACCACATTTTTTCTACTTTCACGGACAAAAAGTATAGAGGCAACTTCAGATTTGAAAAAAACTTCCATTAAGAAAGTTGTTCTATATAGTTCAAAGAAAATTTCTGGAATATTTTAGATGGAGTGATTAAAAATTGCATGAAATATGTACTTTGTAAAATAGTACGGAAGTTGGATGAGTTTATGATCCGAGAACTCAATTGTAAAATGTTTTTTATTAATCATTTTTTAAAAGTTGTACTCATATTATTCAGATTCTTTTCACGAGTGCAGAAAGATCAGTATGAGAGTAGAAAATGTATAAAAACAAACGCAAATAATGAAAAAAATGCCCATACGTTTTACTATAATTCTAAGAAAATAATTATTACTCAAAATGCGAATTCTACAAAGATTGTATGCGAAGGACATGTATGGTACATTTTTATTTATGTATGTATTAATAAGTTTATGTGTTTGTTATTGTTACAATCTAAAAGTAAACAATATTCAATAAATGCTCACATATTGTAAAGATTAATACTATTGTAATTAATTATTCTTAGAAAATAATTTTCGAATTAAAAAATCTTTAATGGGGTCGTTAAAAAAAAATGATTTTGTTTTTAAATGTTAACTTGAAATAGTGCAACACAAAGTTTAAAATAGAGTAAATATCGGTGGATAATTCCATTCCCGAAAATATTGGAAGAATGTAAATAGCCAGAATAAAGTTCGAAAAGACCAGTCAGGTATAAGGTTTCTAAATTTTTTCAGTTCGACTCATGTGCTCTTCACCGATCCCACTTACACTCACTTACACAGTCAAGCTTCTACCTTCTACTACCTGCAATAATTAACAAATTATTATTTACATTCAGACATTCATTTTTAATGAAATGCATATGCTGCAAATATTCCAAATTGACGAGATTTAGAAGCAGTCCTCGGTTACGTTGAAAAAATGACCTGTAACAGTTTCTTCTATTTTTCACGCATATCCTTCCCTATCTTCTATTTACGTCGTCTCCTCTGAAATGCATACACGAAAAACATTCTTAGCTCATGCCACTCACACACATTAATCATACTTTCTATCGGTGAGGCACTCGTTCCGTTGTAGAGAAAAAGTGGGGTAGGAGGAGTCTTCCCTCTGATTCCCGACACTACTAGCGGCCTCTCATGGGTGGTTCCGAAACTAAGCCTTCCCCTGTCGTCTCGCTCCTCTTTTTAATATGATGTGCAGATTTTTTTTAATACATATGTTTAAATACCAATAAATATTATAAATTGTAATAATATAAATTTTTTAAAATGATACATTTTTCATGGTAACCGAAAATAAAAATTAGTGCAAAATAAGGAGCAAATATTAAAGTACTCATAAAAAATAAAATTTATTCATTACTTTGCAATATCTGAATAAAGCAGTACCAGCCCGAGGTGCAGAAATGAATATAATATACATTTGATACAATAGTATTGCACATAACGTAGATAAGTTCACATTAGGGACAAAATCGAGACAGCTTTAACAAAAGAGAATTCACAATCACCAAGTTATAGTTGTCGATTTGCTGAGCTTTAATTTTAAAATTCCTGTGCATACATGTGGGGGAAATACAAAGGCCGAGCGCGTAAAGCGATGAACCGGCATTATCGGGTGCGAAGCGTGGGATAAATTTATTATTGAGCGCGCACCACGAGAACTAAAAGTCGCGCGCTCTAGTCGCGCTCAAACCCATTTTCTTTACTCTAATCAGCGTAAATGTTTGCATGTTTATTCAAGGGAAATTTCAAAAGTGCTGAAGAAATATTTCCTAATTTTTCTAAATTTTAAACTGATTATTAGTTTAAAGATTCATATTGTAAAAAAATAGTTGGTGAGCCGCGAGCCCCACGTGGATCCGGGCCCCTGACTGCAGCCAGACCAGCCACCCTTTACGAAAGTATATGATAGGAAAAAAATGACAAGCGTATCATCTTTGGCATAAACTATAGGAAAAACAACTAGCAAGATGACTGAATATTACCTGCCCTGATTGGTCATAATTTGTAATAATATCGTGCACACGCCATACACGTCGCACGCGTAATTTGGTCAATATTATACAAGTAAATTGAGTATTTCAAAAATATTTTGAAACTGAATAAAAATAAGACGTGTGCAATCCAAATTCATCCCAGTTCCGCAGACCTCGAGTTCACACGGATTTAAATGTGGGTACGAATTGAGCTTGTTGTTGGTATACAGATTCAAACAGATTGCAAATTGACTTCTAATTGGCTTGATTAGTATTTTTTAAAGACCTCCGATTGTTTTAAATGACTTTATCCAAAACACTTGTCAGGTTGTCTAAGCAGTAGTGCCAGAACGCGGATATCTCTGTCATGGGCACTGATGATTGCTGTGTATTTTTGAATTGAAACATGGAGTTACATAACTTAAAATATAAAGAATAACTACTGCACAAGACAGAGATATTCGCGTTCTGATTTCTGCACCAGTGTGCTTACTAAATTCGAAGTTTAATTTGAAGCACATTTTATTTATCAGAAAGGCATCTGTGTCAGTTTTCCGACTCCTGCCTTAATGGCATTTGTTCCGATCATACCAGTTCCACATGAAAGGAGATATCTATCTACGTGCAACTTTACAGCTTTTACCTCGTTTGTGTATCGCTTATGCATGTACGCTGCATTTTCACCTTCAATAAAGATGTGATCGTTACAAAAAAGATTTTTTTTTCTTTTTTAAAAAATTTTTAATATCTTTTTAAAAGACTCAATTTACATGTATAATATTGGCCACATTACGCGTGTGACATGCATGACGTGTGCACCATATAATTATAAATTATGGCCAATTAGGACACGTCATTTTTGCCTGTCGTCTTACTAGTCGTTTTTCCTACAGTTTATCCTATCGTTTTCCTGTGATCGCGAAAAAACTGCAAAGGAAAAATGACAAAATAAAGATGACACGCTTGTCATTTTTTTCGTATAATATATTTTTGTAAGGGACCCCTTTTATGGCGACCATGTATACTGTATTACTTTTTAATATACATGCACGATTTCCCTAAATCGTAAAAGATTAAACTAAAATGTAATATCGGTTTTAACGTCTTATACATATAACTAAATTTCCATAAGTGTATGGGTTCTCCCAAATCACTTGTTTTAGGTGATCTACTGATGCAAGACTTGAGTCCAATGTTGTCAAAAATTTAGATTTGACTATTTACACATATTTTAGGTACGTAGATGATACGTTCATTATTTTACCGAAAGATCTTTCGGTAAAATAATAAACGTATCATCTACGTACCTAAAATATGTGTAAATAGTCAAATATAAATTTTTTTTACGGCAATTTAACTCTTACCACCTCAGGCTTAAATTTACATATGAGATATAGAAACTAACAATTCCAATTCTTTTTTAAATGTATAGGTTATTAAAACTGATGGTCACGCTGTTATCACGAATTGGTGAAGAAAAGATATTTCTTCAGGCAGACATATTAATTTTGTTTCAAAGTACCCTAGCAGACCGACTCAACGGAAAGGATACTCCAACGCGTTTCCTTATAATAGTACCCACATAGCATCCCTTTCGTACCATGAAACAAAAACTAAAAAAACAGCAACTGCTACTAAAAGAAGATGTGCTGAAGCCACCTTTGGCCCATGTCAATGATAAGTATTATCACGAAGTAATAAGGAGTGGTATCTCCCTATGCGTTTGGCCGGCAGAGGTGGGACAAAAACACCTCCAAGAATTATGACCAGTTTAC
>JAAAKG020147992.1:0-10345 GCA_010014905.2 Druon quercuslanigerum
TTTCGGTTTTTTATGTAAGTGGTATGGAATGGAAGTCATGTAAACCCTTAGGGGACACATTATGAATAAAGAAGAACCAAAGAGTTTTTTTTTGTTTAAAAATGTATCTCTTTTAGTATAAAATCTTGTTTGGTTTTAACAAATCATATATTATATGGAAAATGCTTAAAATGAATAGACATATGTATTAGAAATGTAAAGTGTTTCATATTGAATTAAATATAATGTTGATATTAGTTTTATTCAGGAGAATTTATCCCCCTATTATTTTCCTATTTCCATAAAAAATTACCATCTTTCCCCTGTTTAACTATTCCATTTTTGGTTAAAAATTTACTCTCTAGAAGTTGAAAATTCAACTATTTTCGAAAAAATCGTCTTTTTTGCCTGGAAGATTCAATTGTTATTATTGATTTTATTTTATTTGAAAATTCAACTATTTTGATAAGAATTCACCTATTGGATAAAAAATTCATCTTTTAGCGGAGACAATTCATTTTTCTTTGTAGAAAATGATTTTTTTTTAATTCATCTATCTGTGCAAAAAAATCATCTTTTGCTTGAAAATTTAACTATTTAGTTAAAAGTTCAATTATTTTGTTAAACATTCGTTAAAAATGAATTTTCTTTTGTTGAAAAATTGTATTTTTGGCTTAAAAATTTATAAAAATTTATCTTTTTTGTTAGAAAATCTTTTTCGGTTTTAACAATTCATATATTATATGGAAAATGCGTTAAATGAATAGACATTTTAGAAATTTAAAGTGTTTCATGTTGAAATAAATATAGTGTTTATATTAATTTGATTTATTTATTTTATTTTTGAATTGTTATTTATTTATTTATTCTTCTTTGTGTGAAAAATCAACCCCTTTTCTCTTGTTTAATTATTTAATTTTTGGTTAAAAATGCATTCTTTAGAAGTTGAAAATTTCTCTATACTCTTTAAAAAATCTTCTTGTTTGTCTGGAAAATCCAATTACTATTGGTTGATTTTTTTATTTGAAAATTCAACTGTATTGATAAGAATTTATCATCTTGGATTGAAAATTCATCTTTTAATATAGAAGATTAATTTTTCTTTGTTGAAAATGATTTTTTTTACATTCACCTATCTTTGTAAAAAAAAATGCATTTTTCATTGCTTGGAAATTTAATTATTGGGTTAAAAGTTTAATTATTTTGTTAAAAATTCGTTTAAAATCAATTTTAGTTATCTCTCTTTATCATCTTTTTTGTCTGGAAGATTCAATTACTATTGTTTGATTTTTTAATTAAAAAATTCAACTGTTATAATAATAATTCATCTTTTTGGATTAAACATTCATCTTTTATTATAGAATAATAATTTTTCTTTTCAGAAAATGTATTTTTTCGTTGAAAAGAAATTAAACTTTTAACCAAATAGTTCAAATTTCAAGCATAAGGATGAATTTTTATATTTTGCTTAAATATTTAACTATTTGGTTAAAAGTTTAATTATTTTGTTAAAAATTCGTTAAAAATAAAATTCCTTTTGTTGAAAAATCGTCATTTGGTTTAAAAATGTATCTCTTTCAGTATAAAATCTTTTTTCGTTTAAAAAAATCATATATTATATGGAAAATGCTTGAAACGAATTGCCCTGTTTAAATATTCCATTGCTGGTTTAAAATTTATTTGTTAAAAGATGAAAATTTAACTATTTTCGAAAAATCGTCTTTTTTTGCCTGAAAGATTCAATTGTTATTAGTTGATTTTTTTTTAGTTTGAAAATTCAACTGTTTAGATAAGAATTCACCTATTAGATTTAAAATGCATCTTTTAGCGTAGACGATTCATTTTTATTTGTAGAAAATGTTTTTTTTTTTAAATTCAACTATCTTTGCAAAAAAAATCATCTTTCATTGCTTGAAAATTTAACCATTTGGTTAAAAATTCTATTATTGTGTTAAAAATTCGTTAAAAATGAATTTCTTTTTGTTGAAAAATTGTATTTTTGGCTTAAAAATTTATCTCTTATAGTATAAAATCTTTTAACTATTTTTAATTTTTACTAGTTTACCTATTCAATTTTTGGTTAAAAATGCATTCGTTAGAATTTGAAAATTTCACTATTTTCTTTAAGAAATTTTTTTTTGTCTGGAAAATTCGGTTACCATTGGTTGATTTTTTTTATTTCAACTGTTTTGATAAGAATTCATTTTTTTGCATTGGAAATTCATCTTTTAATATAAAAGATTAATTTTTCTTGGTAGAAAATGATTTTTTTCAAAATTCAACTATCTTTGCAAAAAAATTAATCTTTCATTGCTTGAAAATTTAACTATTTGATTAAAAGTTTAATTAATTTGCTAAAAATTTGTAAAAAATGAATTTCCTTTTGTTGAAAAATCGTCATTTGGTTTAAAAATTTATCTTTTTTAGTTATCTTTTAGTTATCAATTTTGGTTATCTCTCTTTATTATATGGAAAATGCGTGAAATGAATAGACATCTTAGACATTTAAAGTGTTTCATACTGAATTAAATATAATGTTGACATTAATTTTATTCAGAAGGATTGATCCCCCTATTATTTTCCTAATTCCATGAAAATTACCCTGTTTCCCTGTTTAACTATTCCATTTTTGGTTCGAAATTTATTTTCCTGAAATGGAAAATTCAACTATTTTCTAAAAAAAATGGTCGTTTTTGTCTAGAAGATTTAATTGTTATTGGTTAATTTTTTTTTGTTTTGAAATTAAACTGTATTGATAATCGTATTAAAAATTATCTTTTAGCTTGGACGATTCTTTTTTCTTGGTAGAAAGTGATTTTTTTTTAACTCTTCTACCTTTGCAAAAAAATCATCTTTGACTTGACAATTTAACTATTTGGTTAAATTTTAATTATATTGTTAAAAATTCGTTAAAAATGAAATTTCTTTTATTAAAAAATTTTATTTTTGTCTTAAAAATTGATCTCTTTTTGTATAAAATCTTTTTTGGTTTTAACAATTTATATATTATATGGAAAATACGTTAAATGAATGTACAGCTTTTTGTTTTGTTATTTGTTTTTTATTGATTAATTCCTGTTTCTGTGAAAAATTACCCCCTTTTCCGCTGTTTAACTATTTAATTTTTGGTTAAAAATGCATTCTTTAGCAGTTCAAAATTTTTCTATTCTCTTTAAAAAATCTTCTTTTTTGTCTGGAAAATTCAATTGCTATTGATTGATTTTTTTTATTTTAAAATTCAACTTTTTTAATAAGAGTTCATCCTTTTTCATTAAAAATTAATTTTTCTTTGTTCAAAATGATTTTTTTTTAAATTCAACTATCTTTGCCAAGAAAAAAAATCATCTTTTATTAATTGAAAATTTAACTATTTGGTTAATAGTTTAATTATTTTGTTAAAAATTCGTCAAAAATGAATTTTCTTTTGTTCAAAAATTTTCATTTTGTTAAAAAATTTATCTTTTTTAGTTATCTTTTATTTATCAATTTTAGTTATCTCTCTTTATTATATATGGAAAATGATTAAAATGAATAGACATCTTAGACATTGGAAGTGTTTCATACTGAATTAAATATAATATTGATATTAATTTTATTTAGAAGAATTCATCCCCTGTTATTTTTCTATTTCTATGAAAAACTACCCCGTTTCCCCTGTTTAACTATTCCATTTTTTGTTACAAATTTATTCTCTACAAATTTAAAATTCAATTATTTTCTAAAAAAATCGTCTTTTTTTGTCTGGAAGATTTAATTGTCATTATTTGATTTTTTTAGTTAGAACATTCAACTGTTTTGATAAGAATTCACCTATTGTATTGAAAATTCATCTTTTAGCGTAGTCGATTCATTTTTCTTTTTTTAGAAATCATCGTTTGCTTAAAAATTTAACTATTTGGTTAAAATTTCAATTATTTTGTTAAAAATTCGTTAAAAATTAATTTCCTTTGTTGAAAAATTGTAGTTTTGGGTTAAAAATTTATCTTTTTTTGTATAAAATCTTTTTCAGTTTTAACACTTCGTATATTATATGGAAAATGCGTGAAATAAATAGACATTTTTGAAATTTAATGTGTTTCATATTGAAATAATTATAGTGTTGATATTAATTTTATATAGAAGAATTTATTCCCCTATTATTCTCCTGTTTACGTGAAAAATTACCCCCTTTTCCCTTGTTTAACTATTCAATTTTTTTTCAAAATGCATTCTTTAAAAGTTGAAAATTTCTCTATTTTCTTTAAAAAATCTACTTTTTTGTCTAGAAAATTCAGTTGACATTGGTTGATTTTTTAAATTTAAAAACTCAACTATATTTGCAAAAAAAATTAATTTTTCATTGCTTAAAAATTTAACTATTTGGTTAAAGATTTAATTATGTTGCTAAAAATTCGTTAAAAATTAATTTCCTTTCGTTGAAAAATCGTCATTTGGTTTAAAAATGTATCTCTTTTAGTTATCTTTTAATTATCAATTTTAGTAATCTTATTTTAGTATGGAAAATGCGTGAAAGGAATAGACATTTTAAATATATTATTTGTTTTTTTAAATATTTAAATATAATATTGATTTTAATTTTATTCAGAAAAATTTATCCCCCTATTATTCTCCTATTGACATGAAAATTACCCCGTTTCCCCTGTTTAACTATTCAATTTTTTGTTAGAAATTTATTCTCTAGAAATTCAAAATTTAACAATTTTCTAAAAAAAATTGTCTTTTTTTGTCCAGAAGATTTAATTTTTATTGGTTGATTTTCTTAAATTGAAAATTTAACTTTTTTGATAAGAATTCACCTTTTGAGATAAAAGTTCTTCTTTTATCAAAGGCGATTCATTTTTATTGAAAATGAATTTTTGGTTGAAAATTGAACTATCTTCGCAAAAAATTATCTTTTGCTTCAAATTTCACTATTTGGTTAAAAGTTTAACTATTTTGTTAAAAATTCGTTATAAATTATTTTTCCTTTTGTTGAAAAATTGTCTTTTTCGTTTAAAAATTTATCTCTAGGTAGAAAATATTTTTTGGTTTTAACAATTCTTATAACATATGAAAAATACGTGAAATAAATAGAAATTTTATCAATTAAAAGTGTTCCATTTCCTCTGTTTAACTATTCCATTTTCAGTTAAAAATTTATTCTCTAGAAGTAGAAAATTCGACTATTTTCTAAAAAAAAAATCGTCTTTTTTGTCTGGAAGATTCAATTTTTATTAGTTGATTTTTTTTAGTTTAAACATTCAACAGTTTTGATAAGCATTCACCTATTGAATACAAAATTTATCTTTTATTTTAGACGATTAATTTTTTTGTAGCAAATTTTTATGATTACAATTTTACAATACAATTTTGCAATACAATTTTTTTGAAATTTCGTCTTCTTGGGTTTAAAATTATTCTCTTTTGGCCGGAAACCTTTATTCATAAAAACTCAGCTTTACCGTTGCGAAAACTTGAAATGACTTAAAATTTTAGGAATTTAAAGTATTTCATATTGAACTTAATATGGTGATTTAAAATTCATTTTCTACAAAGAGAGATTAACATTCTATAATAAAAGATGAATTTTCAGTACAAAAGGTGAATTTTTATCAAACAGTTGAATTAATTTTTTTTTTCAATCCACAAATAACAATTGTATTTTCCAGATAAAAAAGAAGATTTTTTTGAAGAATATAGTGAAGTTTTCAAATTTTAAAGAACGCATTTTTAACAAAACATTAAATAGCTAAACAGGGGAAATCGGGTAACTTTTCACAGAAACAGGAGAATAATAGAAGAATATATAAATTGTTAAAACCGAAAAAGATTTTCTACCATAAGAAATAAATTTTTCAACCAAAAGGACAATTTTTCATCAAAAGAAAATTCATTTTTAAAGATTGTTTAACAAAATAATTGAACTTTTAACCAAATAGTTAAATTTTTAAACCAAAAAGAAAATTTTTTCTAAGACAGTTTAAGTTTCAATCCGAAAAGATGAGTTTCCTACTATAAAAGATGAATTTTCTATCAAAAAGGACGCATTTTTAAAGAAAAAGCTAAATTTTAAGGAAAAAATAATAAGTTTATCAACAAAAGAGAATTCTCGAATTATAAATATGCGTTTTCAACCTAATGATCGAGTTTTCAAACAAAAAAGATAAAAATTTAAACAAAAATAGTACAATTTTTAAGACAAAAACATGAATTTTTAAGACGACAGTGGAATGTTCAGCCCAAAATTTTGGATTTTTTAAAAAAATGTTCATTTTCAACCATAAATATGACTTTTCTACCAAAAGACGAATTCCCAATTACTTTCATGAACGAAAAAAAAAAAATGAAATTTTAGCAAAATAAGTTGAATCCTCAATTAAATAGATGACGTTTCAATGGAGAAAGTTGATTTTTTAACCAAATAGTTCAATATTCCACTACAAAAAATTTTTTTTGTATCCAAAAATAGAATCATCAAATTTTCAATTTTACAACTTGATTTTTTTTTAAATAACGAAATTTTAACAAAGGATGGAATTTTTGAACAAATAAAAACATTAAATTTCTACAAACGTGATTCATTTTACATCGAAAAAGATGAATTTTCAACGAAATAAATGAATTTTTTACTAAATGGTTGAATTTTGAACTGATATATTTCACGATAACAAGAAAATAATACAGGATTAAATTATTTTAAATAAAATTAATATCAATGCCATATTAAATTTCATTAGAAACACATTAAATTCATAAGATTTTAAGACATTTTAAATATTTTCAACAAAATAGTTGAATTTTCAATCCAAAAAGATGAATTTTTAACAACAAAATCTCAGTTTTGTAAAAATATTATATGAAAAATGCGTGAAATGAATAGACATTTTATCAATTTAAAGCGTTCCATTTGCCCTATTTACCTATTCCATTTTCGGTAAAAAAAATTCTTCTTTAGAAGTAGAAAATTCGACTGTTTTCTAAAAAAATGTGGTCTTTTTTTTGTCTGGAAGATTCAATCGTTATTTGTTGATTTTTTTTAAATTTAAAAATTCAACTGTTTGATAAGAGTTCACCTTTTGCATCGAAAATTCATCTTTTATCGTAGACGATTACTTTTTCTTTGTAGTAAATGAATTTTTTTCTTGAAAATTAAACATTTTAATTAAAAAACTAACACTTTTGTTGAAATTTTGTCTTCTTGTGTTTAAATTTAATCTCTTTTGTCCGGAAACCTTTAATTATGAAAATTCAATCAATCATTCAATCAAATGAATAAAAAGTTTAGGAATTTAAAGTATTTCATATTGAACCCAGTATTGTATCTATATTAATTTTATTCAAAACAATTTATTCCCCTATCATTCCCCTATTTACCAAAGCAATGGCCTTATTTTTCCTGTTTGGATAATTTTGGACTACGTTACATTCTTTAAAAAATGGAACAAAAACACTATTGTTCTTAGAATCTCGACTTTTCTTTGGTCCCGCGCTTTGTCATGATTATAAAAAAGAATTTATCTAATTTGTACACCTTATCGTGCGCACCTTATCTGATAAGGGCACTGTTATTTGCGCAGTTATCTCACTGGACTCTCTGCGGTGCAGGAAAACAAAAAAAAAAAGTAATGTACGTGTTACGGTTTATGTCATTGGAAGAACGAGTTCATGTACATCATACTTAGACTATGTAAGGAAGCTTAAGCAGCCTGCCAGCCAGAGGAATTTGTAATAACATTTCATGTCGAAAGTAAAAAATAAAAGGTTATTCGAAGAATCCCGCATTATGCACTATTGCCATTTTCTATGCAATAAATTTTATCGACGCCTAAGTTACATCTTGCCATGTTATTTCTAATGCATTTAAAACATGTACAATTTTAAAGTGGTAAAAAAATTTCACTCCTTTTTATGGCATATATAATATTCCATGATTGCCGTTTTGGAATTCTCTGAATACGATATTCAATTCAATATAAGGCACTTTAAATTCCTGAGATTTTAAGTGTTAGATTGCATTTTCAAAAAAATAGTTGTTCTTTAAAATAAAAAAGATTTTTTACCAAAAGCAGATTTTTAACTAGTTGGATTAAATAAAAAAAAACGGATTTTAACAAAATAAGTTTAATCCTCATTCCTGAATGATAAAAAATGACTAAAAAAGAACTAAAAAACTAAAAAAAAAAGAAGAAAAAAGTAAAAAAGATTTTTTGCAACCAAAAGTGAAATCATCAAATTTTCAGTTTAGCAAATTAATTTGCAACAACAGGGTGGCCGCGGTACCGGAAAACCGGAAAATGACAAGAAAAATGAATCTTCTAGCAATCAAAGGTAATTTTTTTTTTAAATTCATCATTTATTATAGAATATTAATTTTTCTTTGTAGAAAATGGATTTTTTCTTTTAAAAAAATTAAACTTTTAAGCAAGTAGTTAAAATTTCAAGCATAAGGATGAATTTTTATATTTTGCTTGAATACTTAACTATTTGGTTAAAAGTTTAATTATTTTGTTAAAAATTTCATATTGAATTAAATATGATATTGATATTCTTTTCCTTTTTTTTTTGGTCTGGAAGATTCAATTTTTATTAGTTGATTTTTTTAGTTTGAAAATACAATTGTTTTTTTAAGAATTCAACCAATTAACTGAAATTTTAACGAAGTTTTAACAAAATAAGTTTAATCCTCATTCCTGAATGAAATAAATGATTAAAAAAGAACTAAAAAATTAAAAAAAGGACAAAAAAACTAAAAAAGATTTTTAGCAGCCAAAAGTGGAATCATAAAATTTTCAATTTAGTAAATTAATTTGCAACAACAGGGTAGCCGCTGTATCGGGAAATCGGGAAATAGACGGGAATTTTATAAGACCGGGAAAACTGGAAAATCACCGTCAGTTAATTTTGAAACAAAAAAATGAATCTTCTAGCATAAAATGTAAATTTTAAATCCAAATAGACGAATTATCATAAAAACAGGTGAATTTTTGGAAAAAATAACGATTTTTCAGAATATAGTGGAATTGAAAGAAAAATTCATTTTCAACAAAGAAAGATGACTTTTCTATCAAAAAGATTATTTTTCAATCAGTTTAATTTAACAGAAAATGTATTTTTATTAAAACCGTTGATCCTCAAGAAAACTGATGACTTTTTAATTAAGAAATATCAATTTCGAACCAAAAATGGAATCATCAAATTTTCAGTCAAGAAAATTAATTTGCAATAAAAAATGATGAATTTGGAACCAGTTGAATTCAACGAAAAAAAGAGGAGCTTAAAAAAAATGAATCATCATCCAAAAAGAACATTTTTTAACAAACAAGATTGTTTTTATAATACAAAAAAACGAATTTTCGGCAAAACACATAAATTTTCTAAAACATAGTTAAATTTGAAACTTGTAAAGGATGCACTTTTAACAAAAAATGGAATAGTTAAATAAGAAAAATAGTCATTTTTCTTGAAAATAGGGGAATAATGGGGTATACATTTTTTTAAATAAACTAATAATAAGACCATATTTAATTTAATACGAAATACTTTAAATTTGTGAAATTTCAAGTTATTTAAGACCATTTTCAACAAAATAGTTGAAAAAAGACGAATCTTCAAAAACTGAAACTTAATTTCTAACTAAAAAGGTGCATTAACCACCATATAGTTCAAATTCCCACCAAAAGATTCCAACTTTAAAAAAAAATAGTGCAAATTTTAATCAAGTAGTTTTTGCAAGACAATAAGACTAGTCTTTTTTTATCGAAGATAGTTGAATTTTTATCAAAAAAGTTTATTTTCAACCAAGAAATGTGAATAGATGAATTTTTATTTTAAAAAGTTGATTTTAAAACTAACCAGTTGAACTCAACCAAAAAAAAACGAATTCTTAACTAATTTTAATCCATATCAACAAAAAAATATTTTTTACACCAATAAATGAACTTTCAACCCAGAAAGACGAACTTATAAAAACTGACAAATGAGTTTTAACCAAAACCATAAAAGACGAATTTTAAATTCAAAAGAACAAATTTTTATAAAAACAGTTGAATTTTTCATTCAGAAAATGAATTTTTTAGAAGAAATTAAATTTTCAACACGATCAGTTAAATTTTCAAACAAAAAAGTTAATTTTCAGTAAAAAAAAGTGATGACGTTTCTATTAAAAGACGTATTTTCAACCAGCGAAATTAAACGAAAAAAAAAACGAAAATTTAACAAAATAAGTTAAATCCCCAACCAAATAGATGAATTTTCAATCAAGAAAAATTAATTTTAAACTAAATAGCTGATTTTTCTATCAAAAAAGATGAATGTGGATATATCTCCTTTATAGAGATTGAAAACTTATTTTGGTCATACGTTCAATATATATGTATAGATATGTTTA
>JAAAKG020147993.1:0-10344 GCA_010014905.2 Druon quercuslanigerum
AGCAGCAATCTCAAATCGAAAGCGCTGCTGCTGACCTCTGCTTGGTACAACAACGATCCTAACCTTTTCTCAGTGTGGGATTTAAAATATTGGGAATTCCTTCTCCCAAAATTTATGCACTAAGGTAATAACATTTAATTTAATGAGTACAATTTATAAAGCATTACATCTAAATACACTCAAGTTCATTATACTGAGTTACTGAGATATCAAATTAGAGAATGTTATGCACAACAGAAAATTATCTGTTCCTTTAAGAAAAAACTGTTTTATAAAAATTTAATTTAATCATTGAACGAGAATATATATAATACTCCCCTGAATTTTCAAGCGACGACGGTTTGCCGACATTTTTGACAAATAGTCGATGATGTAAATTAGCCGTGGGGTTTAGTTGTTAGGGAATGCGTTAGTGCTTTAGGTAAGTTAGGTTCGAATCTCGCCGCAGCTGTTACGATTTTTCATAGAGATTAAAGGTGCGATTATGTATGGAATGAATAAATTAAATATATAATTATAAAAATAATGATTGTACTTGTGCGTCCGTATTTAAGTATATTTAATTCCTCCTTCTGAAGGCTACATCTTTTGGTGAAGTGAGTTATTTTTCATGTAGCCACTTGAGATTCTCACGTGCTTTGTATGGCAACTTCCAGAGATGTTTTCGCTCTTTTGAGTAAAATGTGTTACTATAGTTTTCACTTCGATGGTCAACTTTGATATAGTGAATTTTAAATTTTCGCGAGTTTTATGAGAGTTATTGCAACATCCTTACAATTTGTTCAAACAAAAATATTAGTTTTGTTGGCCGAAGCCCACTATATCCATTTTTGATACGCAAACCCTATTTTCCCTATTTTGAAACGATATTATACTAAATTCTCATTCAGTTTTAGCCTCTACGAAGTCTTTGTTATTTTGGTGACAATCAATGTTAGTCTCATTTTCTGAATTCTGAGTGACCAGCCCCTCATCTTTGGTTCAAATTATCTCTTCACTTTTTAATATCGGAATTTTTTTGTGACTTTTTTAAAAACTCAAATAACTATTATCGGGTTTTTGAACATGGGTGTTATTTTTTTTACTAAAGGCGCTATTAATGTGCTTCAGAACTCCTGCACGTTTTATGCTGGGACCGCCAGTGGTTAATGAACAGAAAATAAATCGTAAAAATCTGGGAGACGAAGCGACGCGACGCGGCTACTGCATGCCGTAATGAAATTTGTGACGTTTACGACATTCCAATGCTTTTAATGTAAAACATCGATGTATAAAATTTCAAACTGAAGGTAAACAAGTTTTTAGCTTTTCAAAAATTGAATAGGTAAGATCGACCTATTTACAATTAATATGAAATAAAAAACTGTAAAAATTTTCTTGAAGAATCTCCCCCAAAATCGTTTTCACACAAATTTCTACACATGTCGGGGAATTTTCCCGAAATTATAGTACATAAAGTTCGGAAAAATTCCCAAAAATTTGTGGAATATTGCTAAAAACTTTATAAATATTGATACTCATTATTTAGGGAAATCTCCCGAATATTTTTTGTAATATTAACTAAAAAGGGGTGAATTTTTTCCAAGATCTACGGCGAATATTCTCTATGCTATTGTTTAATAATGCTTAACCCTCTACCAATATAGTTTACGGTCAAAAAAATCATTTGATAATTTTATCATTCAAATGTTTTTTAATATTCAAAAAAAATCAGGGATAAAATTTCCCAACATTTGTGGAATATTAATAAAAAAGCAAGGGTCAGCTCGACGGTAGTCAGTAATGCAATGAAAGAACCTGGCCTTTGAGAAACTGCCTCTTGGTCACGACAGCCCCTGCGCACCATGTGATCCTTATTGATAATGCCAGATACAAATGAAGGTGGTAGCGAAATCTGAACTACATCTTGGTGCATAGTATACTAATGGTATGCCATTCTTAACTGATGAAAAAAACATTTTTCAGTCCATTTTTAATTATCCGAAGGGTTATACTTTATTTCCAAATATCAAACTTGTCAGATTAATTTAAAATGAGCATACATTTATATGTATTCTTTCCAGACGTGGCTTTCCGTTACATTCCGTACTCAAGTCAAGTTTTAGACATCGATCACTTTAGACAGACTTATGACTCATGTTTATAATCACAAGAGTTTCGTGAACCAAACTTTTATCATTTAGGTAACTCAAATATGCGGCTGAAAGTCTATTTGACATTTTTTACTTACTAGTGAATACTAACACTTATTCAAAGCAAAGCACTGTAAAAAATCTTTTAAATCAGAACGATAAATATGCACATTTTTTGCATGTAATATGCAAATTATTTGTTCCTTTTTGATGTGAACAACACAAGTTTATGGAAAAAATATCTGAGGTCATCTTTTCTCCAAATAAATATGTAAAAGTATTCAAAATATTGTGCTAGTTATTTTTTGCAGTGAAGAACGCATGCTATGGTATGCTAAACCTTGTATGAATTTTCACGTATCCAGCTTCTAAATACGGGTGCTGTATTGAAGTCTTTAGAATTAAAAACAAGTTTTATCATTATTTCTGTCTTCAAAATGCGAATAGAAGCGTGTATTTGTTGGGGAAGTGGGCATCCACAATTGTGATAAATTTGTTTAATCTTTCGTTTAGTAACGCTTCTTTGGCTTGGCATTCATCATCCTTATTTCGGAATATTAGTAATCTGATTATCATACGAGCAATAAAAGTATCTTTTAGGAACCGCCCTTTTAAGAATAACACTAATATCATTACAAGGCCCTTCGCCAGTTGCAGTTGCGTAAAAGTTACTTTCTGTGTTACAATGAAAATCTTACTTGTGGAGTGTTAAGTTACCTTAATGTTTACGATTTTTGTGCCGTGCTGCTGAACAAATTGAATTTTTGATGTGAAAAAGAATGGAATTTTAATTATAATGCACTTTGCAAGATGCCTTGTGATGGGCCTAGTGACATTCTTAACAGGGTGGCTAATGAAACAAACCTTCAATACCCGTACGAAAATCAGATTACTGATGCTAGAAAAAAGTAAGACTGTGTTAAAATACACGTCACAGATATTCATGTCAAATTCTGCAATAACGATGGATACACAATTCAGAAGAAGTGCTCTTAAGCGAAAAATGAAACAATTCTACCACAATTAATGGTACACAAAAAATAAACGCTGTAATTCCTATTTGAAAGGCAGAAGTAATAACAAACATCTTTTTTATTTCAAAAGAAATTTATATAGTACACGTATATTTAAAAACGAAAGTGCAATGCGTAAAACCTGCAGGGTTCCTCGTACTCTTTAATGCGTTTTTAAAGATTCTATACTCACAATCATTATGTATGCGTTGCTCTATCTTATCGCATTGTTTTGAATAATGTTTTAAAAATGTAAATTTTTTCCAAATAAGTTGTTTCAGTTCACTTTAAAATTCATATATTGATTTGTTGCATTTGTTGCGTTTTAAGTGGTCAAAAAATTTTGACATTTTTGTTTCTCTACGATTTTTTAATTTAAAAGTAGGATAGAGTGCGATTAAAAGTGCTGCGGGGAAAAAGTGCCACATTTAATGAAATGTCTAACTCTAATGTCTTATACAGGGTGATTTTTTCAACTTGAAACTTTTAAATATCTCGAAAAATAGGCACTCTAGGAAAAAATGGTATGAATTAAAATTTAATCACTCTGAGGAGTACATATAGTGATGTTAAAATCGTCCCCCCACACTGCCCCCTGGAATTGGAGGTGGGGGTGAGTTCGAAAAAAATGTACGAAAAAATTCGAAACAAGAAAAATGTTTGAGCCAAATCACACGCATTTTTATCTAAACAATCCGAATATGCAATAAAAAATAGGTGTCCCCATTTAAGATTTTAAACTTGTCCCACCCCTACCCCAGGGGGCTATGTAGGGGAACCAATTTTAACATCAATGTGTGTACTCCTCAGAGGAAATAAATTTTCATTCATAACATTTGTTCATAGAGTGCCTATTTTTCGAAATATTTTAAAGTTTCAAGTTAAAAAAAATCACCCCGGCAGAAACAGAATACGTCAATTCTTCCCACCTTAAATAATTGCGTTTAGAACTGGTTGAAACCTGGCTGAGTTATAGTCCTAGTGGACCTACATTAATTCGCCAAACCATAGGTTCATTTATCAACCGGTTCTCAATATACAGGGGCCTGAAGTTTTCATTTTTTTTATGCGTTTCTTACATTCACGTTAATGTATAACTTCTTTAATGATCAACCTATTGGACTTTTATTATATTGTTTTAGAAAGCTCTTTTCACTTACTTTAAGACATTTATTCTTGGTCAAATTTACATTTATGCGCTGATTCTGAATGAAATAAAATGTGTAATATGAAAAATATGTAACGTAATTTATATATTTCTGCACAATCATCTCAAAAAAGTTAAATGTAATTTTAGCGCACAGTAGACCTAAAAGTATAAGTGCTCAAACGCGGTGGAGGTTTAGCGTGGTACCCTCGAGCGTCAAATTCAAAATTTGAGCAAGAAAAAATTTTCGGCCCGCTTTTTCTGCTAGAGGATTCAACGAGTATAAAGAAAGCTATTTGTTTAAATTGGAAAGTTTTTTTTGTATGGTTTTTTTCTAAAAATCAATTTCAATTTTGATTATGAAAAAAAAATTGTTTAATTAAATTGTTATAATAGTCTTAACTCTTGTTTGGCATACCTCCCTGGAGTAACGTACTTGGCACATGGGGTGGTTGACGACCCCATCATGAAAATCTTGTTATAATTGAAAGTATTAACTATTTTTACTTGAAACTTTTTTTTATATTTTTTTGCATACTTATTTTAAAAAGTCATATGGGTTATATAGGTAAATATTTAATTCAAATAAATAAGTCTGCTGTATAGAGATGAACTTTATGCTCTAAAAGTAAGTTTAACATCCGAATAATCGATATATATTACTATAAACCCGTTGTCTTTATGTTTAGGTACTCTATTTTTACAATTTTAAACGTCTGGAGTTGTACACGGCCCCCTGTGCCAAACATGGGTTAAAGTACATGAAATGAGCTTTCCAAAACACTATAATAAGAGTCCAATCGGATGATCATTAAAGAAGTTATACTGACGTAAAGGTAAGAAACGTGTAAAAAAGTGAAAACCTTAGTCCCCTGTATATTGAAAAACGGTTGATAAAAGAGCAGATAGTTTGACGTAGTAATGTAGGTCCATTAGGACTCTAATTCAGCCCAGTTTCAATCCGATATAAAAAAAAAATAATTTTAGTTGGGAACACTTGACGTATGCTGCCCCATATGTTTTTATGCAAAAACTAAAAAAATAACTCATTTAATTTAGACGCAGTGCTATGAAAAAGAAACTTTGGCCACTTTTTACCCCACCATATAAAACACTTCTTTTTGTGTTATCGTACGTTGCACTTCTTCCCCCTGGCACATTTAACCCCATTCTATCCTACATGTCATTACAAGCACTTCCAAAACTTAGAAAGTTAAAACAGACCATTAAAACAAAAGTTATGAAACCTATGACGAAAAAGTTACCACGAATTTCAAAATCTCATATATTCGATATTTTTTCTAAGTTTTAAATACCACACAGAAAAAAACGGGGGGTTCACTAAAGTTGCAGCTTAAATAAAATTTGGTTTCATTTAGAACTTGAACTCCAATAGATACCTGTAGAGAGCCAAAAGGGTCAGTTTAGATTGCTCTTGAAAATATCATAAAGGAGCATTCACAAGACAAATGGTTGTAAGTTAGAGATCTATTTACGGTTATCGACGGATGGCTTGGTACGAAAAGTTTTTTGCATATGCAGATGCCTTTATGTTGACAACTTTGCTACATAACCTGCAATTTATATTTATCAAATCATTATATCTATTGTAATTGTGGAAATACTGTGCCACTTAATTATCTTCATCAACTTATTTCCATCAGAGTTCGATTACATGTGTGTTTTAAGGTAAAAATGATTTTATTAATTAAGCAAAATGTCGATGTGCCTACATGGAAAGATTCCCCGGAAAGTGCTCCACGGAAATTTTACGGAAATTCCACAAAGTTTCCGTCTGCAATTTGCAGCCTGTAATGGGATCTCGAAATTCCAATAAAAAAATTGCCATCAGTAATGCTAGCCCAGTTCTACTCCGGTAGGTCACGACCGTTGTCGCCAAAAATTTAGTTTGCAGCAGATGCAAAAAATATTTTTTCCTTGAGGAAGTTGAGTTCTAAATGAACCTTGGCGGTAACCAATCAATTTTTTTCTTGATCCGTAATTATAAAATAACTTCCAAGTGCACCAGGTGTAAAAAATATAACTCTCTTGAGGAAGTTGACTTCTAATTAGTTGGTGGCCTCCAAGGTTCATTTAGAACTCAACTTCCTGCAGGAAGTTTTATATTTACATCTGGTGCTCTTGGAAGTTATTGTAGATAGACGATTCATGCAAAAAATTGTTTGGTTGCCTTCAAGGTTCATTTAGAAATCAACTTTCGCGAGTGAGATGTATTTTTACACCTGGTGCACTTGGAGGTTATCTTATAATGACGGATTATGACAAAATTTGCATGTTTTTGGAACATGTGTTTCTTAAACCTAGTGCACTTGAAGGTTATTTTATAATGACGTATCATAAAATATATTCGTTGATTACCTCCATGGTTCATTTAGAACCCAACTTCCTCGAGCAAGAAATATTTTTTGCACCTCGTGCAAACTAAATTTGTTAGGAGCACGGTCGTGACCTACCGGAGTCGACCTGGGGTAGCATTACTGATAGCAAAATGTTTATAGGATCTTCCAGAGCCCTTTACAGGCTGCAAATTGCAAACGGAAAGTTAGAGCAATTCCTACGAAAATTTAACGGAATTTTCAACTGGAATTTTCGTAGAATTTTCCTGGAGCACTTTTCGCGGAATTTCCGTAGAGCACTTTTCGAGGAATCTTTCCAAGTGGGTGGGAAAAGCAAAAAAATAGGTTCTTTATAAATAGGCTCAATTACAATTGGGATCTTTTAGAACCCCAAAAAAGGTATCATATAGAGCGTATTTATCGTTTTAAATTCTTTTCCAGCAAGTGGCGTTCTTTTTTGTTGCAGCTCCTTGGGAATAAAAAATTCGTTCCAATGGAAACCCCAGTTTTTTCTTTGCAGTGACGGGAATTTCTCTTCCCTAATATAGGACTGTATACCCTTAGGGAGCGTCACAGTTTTAGGGGGGAGGGGGTAGCTTAATAATGACAGGCTGTGACAGAGACACAATGTGACAATGGGGGAGGGGGTAGAAAGTTTGCCAAAAAACGGTTTCATCATTTATGGAAGATGCCTTAGTTATACCATAATTCAATGCGAAGGGGAAAATTCTTGTTATTACTCAACATGGACCTCACCTATCTACAGTCGGTTATCCATCATTTTATTTTTTTATTATTTCTTATTACCGGACCACTTTGATCTGCATTATTTTATTGTTGCTGCGCATGAATCGCTTTTTGATTTTAGAATATGCATATTTTTTTCTCAGTTATCTCCGAGACGACCTACACACTCGTTTCCGCTCTACCCAGAAAAATAGTAATAAGTTTCCTCTTAGGCGCGCCGTCACGGAAATCCCATTAGGAACAGACGATGACTTTACATTTTCACTATATTTTAATTGGAAGCAAGTTTAATGGGAAATGTAAATCAGGGGACTAGCTTCTTAACTATTTTCGACGAGAGTTTACAAACTCACTGAATTACGAGGCACGGTTAACTATCCTCGAGTCTGAGTATGTAATAAAAATGTGATGTACGCGTAAAAAATGTAGTTCGAAGAACTGAGTTGCTCATTTTCCTTGGGAAAAATTAGAAATGTAATGGTTTACACTTTTTGTTACTATTATTATTACGACATTAAGCCGTTTTCCTTTAGGGGTAGGCGTGACTCACTCGGTGGGGAAGGGAGTAGTGTGAGGAAGGGGTTACAGAATTTGTTTAGATTGATCTAGAATTCTCATGTTATTTATTTAAATAACACGTTCATTCCGCAACACTGCTCCAACCCAGGTTGCTAATCAATCTTTATATAAATCACCCCAAGTGATGAGCCTCACAAAGTCGTCATGTGAGGTTCCCCACTTAGGTCAATTAGTATCCAAGGTTTCTCGTTTCAGGCGCCATTCACTCTACTGACACTCTTCTTATTAACTACTTTCCGCCATACTTTTCTGTCCTGGCATACTTCTCTAGCTTCTTTAACGTCCATGCATTTTTTCACGCAGGCTCTCGTGTTCCTATGTATGCCAGGAGGATCCTGTACGAATCAAATATTTAGCTAAGACAGATCACAGAAAAAAGTTTGAGAGTAGGAAAAAAAGTTTTCTGTGCATTTGTTGACATAGAAAAAGCTTTTGAGAAGGTGGATAGAAGTAAACTTTGGGAAGTCCTGAAAGAGTGCCAAGTCAATCGATGACTCGTAGAAGCAATAAAAACAATATATACGTGTAGCAAAGAGAGTGAAAGCGTGAATAGGAAACTGAGTGATTGTTTCGGTATCATGCAAGTGATGGAAAGATAGATGAGGAGTTGGACAGGCGCATAAACGAGGGTAAAATGGTTATGGGAAGAGCAGGGCCTATCAGCGGAAATAAAAATATATTAAATGGAGTAAAAATAAGAATGCATAATTTCATATTTGAATCCTCTGTGCTATACGGTAGCGGGACTTGGATCTATCATGAAAAGGATAAGAGTAAAATTAACGCGATTGACATGAAATTCCTGCATCTAATATACGGGAGAACAATTATGGACAAAATAAGTAACGAGATAATCCTTAAAGGATGTGATGCTGAAGAAACACTTATTGACGTATGGGAAAGAAATCGGATAAGATGGTTTGGGCATGTTGAGAGAATGCCAGATGAACAATTAACGAAACAAGTGTATCAAGGTGAAGTAAGTGGCAGCGTGCCCAGAGGCAGACCGCGGGAAGAATAGTTAGAATGTGTGAATGAGATCCTAATTTGAAGAGAAATAAGAAGTCAAAGACGTACGAGAGCTTTCATGAAAAAATGCATGGGCGTGAAGGAAGCTAAAGAAGTATGCGGGGACAGAAAAGTTTAATGAAAAACATTTTATAAATAGAGTGTCAAGAGAGTGAATGATGCCTGAATCAAAAAAACTTGGATAATAATAAGCCCGAGTGGGGGGCTTCACATGACGACTTTATGTAAATCTTCACTTGCGGTATTCATTAGAGATTGATTAGCAACCTAGGTCGGAGCAGTTTTGCAGAACGAATGTGGTACTTAAATAAGTAAGACAGTAAGTTTCATACAGTAATTCTTGCCTCGCCGAATGGGCCACGCATCCCCGGAAAGGGAAATAGCCTAATGGTATATTAATAATATTATATTTAAAGTAACAACTGAAATTCATACCCCTATTCTGTCCTGGCCTCGTACTTCATCCGCATGGGCCTATTTTTCGCTTTGTCTACTTTGCTATTTTATCTGATTAGTTACACAACTCTTACGTTAAAGCACATATGTAATTGAACTTTGACGGATATAATTTAATAAAGAGAATTAATGTACAAAATGTGATTGCAATTAGAATAAATATCATGATTAGATGTCAACCCCCAGTTTTTTGTGGTCGTTAGGGCAAGAGACTACATTCCTTCTCTGATGTTTCTAAAAAAAGATTTTTTCGTCATGTGTGTGAATGCGTATTTACAGCGTCGCGCAGATTACCATCGCTCACAGAATCTATTTAAATACTGTTATGTGTATCACAAAGATATGTAATTGATAACTGTGAAAGCACTTTTGTGTTTCATAATGGGCCCAATATTGATTTGGTAGCTGACGAATGAATAGTCTACTATGAATTACGATTCATCCATAAGAATGCATCACGTTTAAGGATGTTTCAAAAGATTCTCATCCTCGAATACCCGCATCGATATTTTTGTCAAATTTTAGAAATATTTTAATCAAGTTATTATTGTTATAAATAATTTAATGAACCAATACAATATTTTACGGGTTACGTATTTGTAAAGAACACACTGGTCTTACTACAAATATTAAAGATAAATTCTCCAACTGAATATTGTGATATTGACAAAATTGCAAAAATTATAATGGTTAGAAAATATTAGTAGAGAATATTTTAGCAGCTATGAGAGTATTTATTAGTTTTGATGTTGAGGTTTTCAACCAGATATATGCATTAATAATTTGTTAATTTATTGATGTTAATTTTTTGTCTACTGATCTAGAAGAAAAATTTCTTGAATATTGACTTTAAAATTGTGAATAACCTGAACATTACAAATAAA
>JAAAKG020147995.1:0-10344 GCA_010014905.2 Druon quercuslanigerum
ATTGAACTATTTAGTTAAAAATTTGTTTTATTTATATAGTTGATAATGCAAATATTTTGTTGAAAATTCATGTATTTTTAATTTTGACTTTAATTTTTTTCTTTACGTGGTCTAAAATGATAGAAAATTCATCGTTTTTGTTAAAAATAAAACTAGTTGGTTCAAGATTAAAATCTTTTCAAAAATTCATCGTTGAAAAATTATTAGTTTGTTTGAAAATTTGAATATTTAGTTAAGAAATGGGCCCTTTTAAATTTAAAATTCACATTTTTGGTAAAAATTCATATATTTAATTTAAAAATCGTCTTTTTGCTAGAAAATTAATTTTCCTATTTGAAAATTAATAGTATTGTTTAAAAATCTATTTTTTTGCGGGAAATACGATTTTTTACAAAAAATTAGAATTTTTAACCAGAAAATATGGAATTTAAAAAAAAAGATAATTTAAAACCAATCGCTTGAATTTTCAACAAAGTATTAAAATTTTTAGTAGAAAGATAATAATTTTTAACCAAGTAAGACACAAATTTTCAACTGAAATGATGGATTTTCAAAAAAAAAAAAAAAAAAAAAAAGAACTATTAAGAAATTAGTTTAACTTTTAACCATGGACTTAAATTTTCAATATTAATTTAATTTAAATTAATTTAAATTAAACAACAATTGGTTTAAATTAATAAAGATGAATTTTCTACAAAATACTTAAATCGCCAACTAAAACCAAATATATTGTTAGTGGAATTTCCAACTAAAAGAAAAAAAAATTAATTTAAAAAATCAATTATTTGAGGTGAAGAAATCAATTTAGTTGAAAAATTATTAGTTTGGTTGGAAATGGGCCTTTTTAAAATTGATAATTTAACTTTTTTGTTAAAAATTCATATATTTAATTTAAAAATCGTCTTTTTTGCTAGAAAATTTATTTTTCTGTTTGAAAATTAATAGACTTGTTTAAAAATCTATTTTTTGCGGGAAATACGTTTTTTCTACAAAACATTAGACTTTTTAACCCGCAAATATGGATTTTGAAAAAAGATAATTTAGAACCAATCGTTTGAATTTTCAACAAATTATTAAAATTTTTAGTAAGAAGATAATAATTTTTAACCAAGTAAGACGCGAATTTTCAACTAAAATTAAGGATTTTCAAAAACAACAAAAATTAGCTTTTAAGAAATTAGTTTAACTTTTAACCATGGACTTGAATTTTCAATCTAAATTTAATTTTAATTAAACGATTGTTTTAAATTAATAGAGATGAATTTTCAACAAAATTCTTAAATCCTGAACTAAAACCAAATATATTTTTACATGAATTTCTGACTAAAAGAAAAAATTTTTTAATTTAAAAAAATCAATTATTCCAGATGAAGATTGATCATTTTAGTTGAAAAATTTTTAGTTTGGTTGAAAATTTAAAGGTTTAGTTAAAAATGGGCCTTTTCAAAATGAAAATTCAACTTTTTTGTTAAAAATTCATATATTTAACTTAACAATTGTCTTTTTTGCTAGAAAATTAATTGTTTAAAAATATATTTTTTTTGCGGGAAATACGATTTTTCTACAAAAAAACTAGAATTTTTAACCAGAAAATGTGGATTTTGAAAAAAAAGATAATTTATAACCAATCATTTGAATTTTCAACAAAATATTAACATTTTTAGTAAAAAAAATAATAATTTTTAACCCATTAAGACACGAATTTTCAACTGAAATGATCGATTTTCAACAACAACAAAATGAAATATTAAGAAATTAGTTTAACTTTTAACCATGGAGTTGAATTTTTAATCTAAATTTAATTTAAATTAATCAATTTAAAATAAACAAGGATTGGTTTAAATTAATAGAGATGAATTTTCAACAAAATTCTTAAATCCTAAACTAAAACCAAATATATTTTTAGTTGAATTTCCAACTAATTTTTTTTTTTAATTGAAAAAATAGAATAGTTAAATTCTTAGTTAAAAAACTTGATTTATAATGAAAGGAAAAATAATTTTCTAGCAAAATGTTGAATTTTCAAGCCAAAAAAAGCGAATTTTCTATTTAAAAAAATTAATGTTTAACCGAAAAAACTCATTTTTCAACCAGTCAAATTTCCGGTTTAACAGCATACTGTTAACAACAACAAAAAACTACCAAAATGGACGAATTTTCAATAAAATACATTAATTCTCCATTAAATAGATCATTTTGTACCAAATTGTTTGATTTTTTACTTTAAAAAAATTAATTTTTAAAAGAGTAGTTCAACTTTCATTCAAGAAGTTAAATTGTAAACCTAAAAAGATGAATTTTCAACGAAAAATGTAACAGTAAATATTTCAAACAAAAAGATTTTAATTAATTTTAATTATTAATTTATTTTAATTAACCAATAAAGATAAACTTTATTAACAAAATAGTTAAATCTTAAACTAAAAAAGATTACATTTCAACGAAAAAGCTGAATTTTTAACAAGAAAATGGATTTTTTACCCAAAAAGATGAATTTTTAACAAATCACATACACTTTCAACAAAATAGTTAAAAAAGCAACCATTTTGTTAAAGTTTTGAACTGAACATACGATTTTTCTCAAAAATATTTGAATTTTCAACCCGAAAAATGATTTTTTTAACAAAAAAGATAATTTGCAACGAATTATTTGAATTTTCAGTCAAAAGTAATAATTTGGAAACAAATATAACACGAATTTCCAACTAAAATTATAAATTTTTAACCAAAAAATGATCTTTTAAGAATGTAGTTAAATTTTTTTACAGCTGCATTTTTAAACAAAAAATTCATTTTCTAAATGAAAAAATCAAACAAATTACATACACTTTCAACCAAAGAGTTAAAAAAGCAGCTACCATATTGTTTAATTTTCAAGTCGAAAATACGGATTCTCTACAAAACCGAAAACTTGGATTTTCGACCAAGAAAAAAAGATAATTTACAACCAATCTTTTGAATTTTGAACAAAATATTAAAATTTTGAAGTAAAAAGTAATCCTTTTTACCAAATAAAAAACGAATTTTTAAATTAAATGATGGATTTTTAACAACAAAAAAATAAAGTTTTAAGAAATTAGTTCAAGTTTTAACCATAGAGTAAAGTTTGTAATCCAAATTTAATTTAAATTAAAAAAACAGTTGGTTTAAACTAATAGAGATGAATTTTGAACAAAATACTTGAATCCTCAACTAAAAAAAAAATAATTTTCAACCAAGCAGTCGCATTAAAAAACAATTGATTTTTTACTTAAAAAGGCGAATTTTCAACAAAATACACTTATTTCAAATCTAATAGTTGAATTTTCTACCAATTTGTTTAATTTTTGAGCCGAAAACGCAAGTATTTTTAAACCTAGAAATGTGAATTTTTAACAAAAAAGTTAATTTCAACCGAACAATAAAATTTTTAAATAAAAAATATGAATTATTAACGAAAAATGTAATTGTAGACTTTTCAACTGAAAAAAAAGAACTTTAAACCAAAAATAGTAGGATTTTCTTATTGGACTGTATTAATTCTGTTCGCATTTTAGTAAAAAAAAATGAAAACAAATTCATGACACTATTTTAATACTATTTGTTAAAATTCATGAAAATATTTACAATATATTTTATTTCAAAAGTGAGACCGAGACCTGGATTAAAGAACAATGTTTCCAAAAGCACATATAAATATTATGCTTTAAATATTGTAATGATTAGTAATTTTTCATACATATATATATATATATTTTTTTTTTTGTTCAAGGATAATAAACTAAAAAAAATTCGAATTAAGGTTTTAAACTGTTTTATTCCATTTCAAAGATTTAATCTTAAAAATGTTACAAGGTGGAGAGTTCAACAATTTTGTTAAAAATTCGTCAATTTTGTCTAAAACTAATCCTTTTTTGTTCAAAATTATTCTTTTTGGATCGATTAAAGTTCTTTTGTTAAAAATGTTTGCTTTCGGTTTAAAAATCCATCTTGCTTGGCAGAAAATTAAACTATTTGGTTTAGAATTAACCTTTAGTGTTTTTTATATTATTTTTTTATATTATTTTTATATTTTTTATAGTTTTTAATATTATTACATTACTCGCTGAAAATTCAACAAATTTGTTGATAGGCCATCCTTTTTGATTAAAAATTTAACTATTTTGGTAGAAAATAGAATTTTTTGGTTAAAATGCCATATTTAGGTTCTAAAATCCAACAGAAATCTTTTTTTTTTACTAAAAATGTATTTTTTTTGTAATTTGTATTTTTAGTTTAAAAATGTATCTCTTTTGGTAGAAATTGAATCTTTTTTTTTTTTGAAATTACAACTGTTTGGATTAAAATGAAAGTCCTTTGTGTTTAAAGATTATTAATCTTTTTTAGTTGAAAATTCAATTACTTGGTTACCACTTTCATAACAAATATTTTTTTGCTTTGATTTTTTGGTTTGAAAATCGATTTTTTAAACTAAAAATTGATCTATTCCCGTTAAAAATTCATCATTTTAGTGAAAAATTTATCTCATTGGTTGAAACTTCAACTATCATACTTGAAAATTAATCTTTTTAAGAGAAAATTTTATTATTTTATTTTTGGTTTAAAGAATGATATTTAAAAAAACATTAATTTGTAATTTTAGTAGAAAATAATCTTTTTGATAGAAAATTAATCGTCTTGGATAAAAATTTTCCCTTTTAAATAAAAAAAGAAACTTTTAGTTCCAAAAATCCCAGTTTCTGTTCAGGAATCCACTACTTAGTTGAAAATTCGTCGTTTTTTGTTAAATTTATTTGTTTTTTGATTTGATATTAATCTATTTGGTTTAAAATTGGATTTTTTTTTGTTGGAATTTCCTTTTTTGACAGAAAATTCAACTATTCCTTTTTTGGTATAAAATTAATATTCTTTGTAGAATATTCATATTTTTTTGTTAAACATTCATGTATGTTGTTGAAAATTCATCTTCTGGTAGAAAATGTTTTGTTGACAATTTAATTATTTAAATTAAAAATTAGTTCTTTTAAAAGAAAATTCAACTATTCCTTTTTTGGTTGAAACTTCAACTAACTGTTTGACAATTCAATTATTTTGTTGAAAATTTCACTAGTTTGTTGAAAGTTTGGTTTATAAAAATCGATTTTTTTAACTAAAACTTTAGCTTTTTCAGTTAGATGATTAATCATTTTAGTGAGAAATTCATCTGGGTTGTTAAAACTTTAACTATTGTAGTTAATAATTAATTTTTTTAAGTGAAAATTTTACTATTCCATTTTTGGTTTGAAGAATAATATTAAAAAAAATATGAATTCTTATTTTTGGTAGAAAATAAACTTCTTGGTTGAAAATCCATCCTTTTCCATTAAAAAAGAAACATTTGTTTAAAAAAAACTCAGTTTTTTTTAAATTTGTCAGTTTTTTTTGTTAAATTCTTTTTTTTTTTTGAAGATTCATTTATTTGATTAAAAATTGGCCTTTTTTGGTTGAAAATTAGTTCTTTTAAAAGAAAATTCTACTACTCCTTTTTTCTTTGAAACTTCAACTGTTTGACAATTCAAGTGTTTTGTTGAAAATTCAACTCTCTTGTTGAAATTTTGGTTTATAACAATCTGGGTTATTAAAGCTTTAACTATTGTAGTTAAAATTTTTTTTTTTTTGAGTGAAAATTTTACTATTCCATTTTTGTTTTGAAGAATAATATTTTTAAAAATATATGAATTCGTATTTTTGTTAAAAATAAATTAAACTTCTTCGTTTAAAATCCATCCTTTTCAATTAAAAAAGAAACATTTGGTTCAAAATAATACAGTTTTTTTTGAGGATTGAAGTATTTTTTTGAAATTGCCCCTTTTTGTTGAAAATTAGTTCTTTTAAAAGAAAATTCAACTGTTCCTATTTGGTTGCAACTGTTGTTGAAATTTTGGTTAATCAAAATCGATTTTTTAAACTAAAAATTTAACTATTTAAATAAGATAATTAATAATTTTAGTTGGAAATTTATCTGCGTTGTTAAAACTTTAACTATTGTAGTTAAAAATTAATTTTTTTAAGTGAAAATTTTACTATTCCATTTTTGATTTGAAGAATAAGATTTTAAAAAATATGAATTCGTATTTTTGGTAAAAAATAAACTTCTTGGTTGCAAATTCATCCTTTTCCATTAAAAAAGAAACATTTGTTTAAAAAAAAACTTTTTTTAAATTTGTCGTTTTTTTTGTTAAATTCTTTTTTTTTTGTTTGAAGATTCATTTATTTGATTAAAAATTGGCATTTTTTGGTTGAAAATTAGTTCTTTTAAAAGAAAATTCTACTACTCCTTTTTTCTTTGAAACTTCAACTTTTTGACAATTCAAGCATTTTGTTGAAAATTCAACTCTCTTGTTGAAATTTTGGTTTATAACAATCTGGGTTATTAAAGCTTTAACTATTGTAGTTAAAATTTTTTTTTTTTTGAGTGAAAATTTTACTATTCCATTTTTGTTTTGAAGAATAATATTTTTAAAAATATATGAATTCGTATTTTTGTTAAAAATAAATTAAACTTCTTCGTTTAAAATCCATCCTTTTCAATTAAAAAAGAAACATTTGGTTCAGAATAACTCAGTTTTTTTTTTGAGGATTGAAGTATTTTTTAAAAATTGGCCTTTTAATTTTGCAACTTTAATTATTGCAGTTAAAAATAATTTTTTTAGGTGAAAATTTTACTATTCCATTTTTGGTTGAACAAAATCTCCCTTGTTTAAAATCCATCCTTTTCAATTAAAAAAGAAAGATTTGTTTCAAAGCAACTCAGTTTTTGTTGAGGATTGAATTATTTTTTTGTAAATTCGTTTTTTTTATCTTCTTTTTTATTTGAGATTCATCTATTTGATTGAAAATTAGGCTTTTTTTGTTGAAACTTTTTTTTTTACAGAAAATTCAACTATTCCTTTTTCGGTTGTAAACCGATCTTTGTTTCGTTGAAAACTGATCTGTTTTGGTATAAAATTCATCTTTCTTCGAAAAAAAATTCATGTTTGTTGTTTAAAATTCTTCTTTTGGTAGAAAATATTTGGTTGAAATTTAAATTATTTAATAATTTCAATAATAATAATTTTACTAATTAATTATTTCTATTCTGGTTGAAAAAATGTCTTTTTCTTTTTAAAAATTCATCTTTTTTGGTAGAAATTTCAACTGTTTTACTTGCAAATTAATCCTGCGTGGTTGAGGTTTCATCTGCTTTGTTGAAAAATCCTATTTTTTTCACTGAATTTAACTGTTTTTAATTTTTTATTAAAATTCTTTTAAGTCTCACCTATTACGTTTTTCGCTGAGAATTCATCTTTGAAGGATGAAAATTCAACTATTTGGTTAAAACCCCAATTATTTCGTTAAAAATTTAATTATTCTGTTAATAATAAAACTCTAGTTGAAAATTTAACTATTTTGTTCAAAATTCGCTCTTGTTTAAAAATATTTACTATATTTTTTGTGTTCGTATTTTATTTTTTCAGCCAAAAAAGCCGAACAATTCCGGAAATCCATTTGATATTGAAGAAGATCTGAAGGTACTTGAATTGAATAAATTTTAATATTCAAATTTAATATAAAATTCAGATTTAATCTTATTAATTTTTTTATTGAAAAAAATTTTTACTTTTCAGCCGGATAAAGGATACAAAAATAATTTGAATTCAGTTCAAAACGACGATAAGGAGAAGGTAAACGATTAATCCATGTATTATACATATTGCTAAAAAGATTGTTTTTTTTATAAGCAAAAAAAAACCGTTCTGTATTTCCATTTATATTTTATGCGAATTATGTGCAAAAGACAGCTTTTTAACAAATGTTAAAAAAACTTCTTTGTCTCTAAGTGAAAATTATTGGCATTCCAAATTATTTGTAGTTTATAGTATTAACTATTACATTATTGTTTGAAAAATATCAAATTGTGTGTAATACCATTGTGTCAATAAATACCAAATAAGTCAAAAAAATAATGTGTATTTTTTATTTCTTTTGCTTGAAGAACTCGTCACGGTTAATTAAATGAATATTTAATAATTTTAGAAGTTGATCGTATCAATTTTCCTCTTAATAATAATTAATTTTCTAAAAAAAAATTTTGTATGAACAATCCGCATTATTGCTGCAAGATTTGTATATTTCAAAAAATGATCTTTCAAGTGAAAAATGAAAAAATGTTTATTATAAAATAGCTAGTTAATAACTGCGAGAATATTTCTATGTTGCAGATAATTCCGAAACATAAAACTTTGAAATCTGATCCTGTCGTTAAAAGTCTCGAGATTGTAGATTCAAAAAAGCCCAAAAAAGTCGAAAATAAATTTTCAACTTGCAGTAATTATGGGAATGCACAAAAATCTGAGCCTCTCAAGTCTTTGCTGGATTTAAAAATTCAAAAACCAACCACGAAATTACCTACGGGAAAAGCGGTGTGTTACACACAAAAAAATAAAGTTCTGAAGTCATCAGAAAGAGGAAAGAGTGAATCTCAGAGTCCAAAAAATTATCAGTTTCCAAGGGAATGTTCTCCATTGTCTCCTACATTACCTAATTCAACACCGACAGTACCACACTCTCCTCAAAATAATTTGCAGTCTAATGCTGCGAGAAGTATTCCGAAAGACGATCTTTTTGAATTTGATGTTCCTTTCAAAAATTGCAAGATCGTAGGTTTAGAAAAGCCCAAAAAAGTTGAGAATAAACTTTCAACTTCTAGTTATGATGGAAAATTTCAACCATCTGCGCCTCCTGAATCTTTGCTGGATTTAGACATTCAAAACCGCAGGACGGAATTATCCTTGGGAATTAAGGCATTTGAAACTAACAAAAATAAAATAGTGAAGTCATCAGAAAAAGTATTACCGATTGCAACACCTTCAATACCACACACTCTTCAGAAAAATTGGCAATCTGTATTAGAAAAAGGAAAGAGTAGTTCGCAGAGTAATTTTCAAGTTCCACGTCCACAAAATTATCAGCCTCCAATAGAATATTCTCCATTGTATCCTACATTACCTCATTCAACACCTTCACTACCACACTCTCCTCAAAATAATTTTCAATCTGATGCTAGGAGAGACATGCCTGTGTACCCTCAATCAAATTACGTTAGTTCTTCAATTACTCGTACAATTAGGAAAGAACCAGCGAAGCCGAAACCAAAATCTGGGTCAGATTGTCTTATCTCGTAAAATAATAATTGTGTTACCTATATTACTTTTTTTCATGCGTTTAAGTGAATATTTGTTTACTAAAATGTGCTATAAACATTTTATTTGTATTTTGTAATAACTAATAAACATCCATTACTGGCTTCTACCAGTATTTGCGTTTGTCTTTGATATAGATCTCAGGGAAAAAACCGGGAAATGACAGTAAATTTATTTTCTGACCAGAAATAAAAAAAAATTTCAGAAAAAAAAAGAAAGTTCAACTTTCTTTGATTTCTACCGTTTTTTAAATAATTAGTTAAATTGTGATCTTTTCAAATTATGATATCATTGAGTTTACAATGTTTATAATTATTTGTCTTAAAAAAAATTTACCGTTTTACATTTTTAATTTTTAAGCGTTCATTTTAAGTTAAACAATTTTAAAATTCAGTTTTAAAAACTCAAAAGAATTAAAATTTAGAAACGTCGAAGATTTTTGATAAAAAAAGATTATTAGTTGATCAAATGAGAATATAAATTAATTAATGATTTTTTTAAATTGAACCATAATGTTTTTAATTTGAGAGAAATTAATATTTAGAAATATCTGACTTCACTTAAAGTCAGTAATGATGAAAATATTCAAAACTAAACCAAAAACCTGAACGTAGAACGTTAAAATTTTAATTTTTCTTTAAAAAAAATTAATTTGTGAGTCAAATTATTGAATTTTGATTATAAATATAAATTGAACACCTATTATTCTTGGACAAAATTTGAGTAAGTTGAAGAAATATGTAAAAGTTAAAAAAAATTAATTAACAATTATTTAAAATAATGTAAATAAATTTTCTACGTGTACCAACAAAATCCCGCTATTCGTACAAAAATTTGGGTGTAAATAGTCCGTGGCCTAATTTAAAAACCAAATATTGAAAAAATTGAAAATAATTTTTTATTTCAAAAAAATTAATTTGAAAAGAATATTTAAAAATATTTAGAAAGATTTACAAAATTATTAAAAATGAAGTTGAAGGATCTTCAGAGACTTTTTTCAATTTGGCAGGATTTCAAAACAATTCGAGGAAAAATTCGAATAATTTAAAAATATGTTTAGAAATTCTCAAAAAAAATTTAAAAAATTAAAAATTTGAAAAAATGTCAAACAACATATAAATGTTTCGAAATTTTGAATAAAATT
>JAAAKG020147996.1:0-10343 GCA_010014905.2 Druon quercuslanigerum
CTTATTTTTATACAAATAAAGATTAATTTTGATATCACTAACAGTTTCATAATAGTCTCATAAATTATTGTTTCAAGCTTGAAGTCAAAATATTGAAACCTCTCGGATTTAGAACGAGTTAAATTGAAAACAACACTGAAAATCGTCGTTTCTCAAAAACCATGCTTTTTGCATTCATTTTGGAAACTACAAAAGTGACATATTTTTACAAGAGGAAAAAAGATGCGCAATTGAATTCCCTATAAGAATATAGGTTTCAAAACTTAAAATTTCAATTTTTCAAAAAAATAGGTCAGGGGCCAATAAAAAGCTCCAAAATAATTTTATACCCCCTTATACGATGCGGCGGTTCAATTGAGGATAGAACCGGACTATTCCCAAATTCGATGTTTTTGACTGGAAGAATTTAGGGTTTAAGCGCACGATTTTCCGTTCTCACTTTAAATTCACTGAATCATAACTTGAACCTGCGGACTAATTTGGGATAGAACCGGAGTACTTTCGGATTTGATGTTTTTGACCGTAAGGAATTCGAACTTGAGCGGACGGCTTTCCGATTTCTCTTTAATTTCACGGAATGACAACTCAAACCTGCGGATTAATTGCGGATAGAACCGAACTATTTTCGGCTTCGATATTTTTGACCGGAAGGATTTCGGATTTAAGCGGACGATTTTCCGTTTACACTTTTGCTTCACGAACTTATAACTCAACCCTGCGGATTAAACGCGGAAAGAACCGGACTATTTCCGGATTCGATGTTTTTGACCAAAATAAATCCGGACTTAGGCGGAAGATTTTCCGTTTTCACTTTAATTTCACCGAATGGCAACTCAAACCTGCGGATTAATTGCGGATAGAAGCGGACTATTTTCGGATTCTATGTTTTTGACCGGAAGGATTTCGGATTTAAGCGGACGCTATTCCGTTTTCACAATAACAAAAATTATTTCAGGTACTGAGTTGCGGACTAATTTCGGATGAAGTCGGACTCTTTCGGGAGTGCAAGTTTACGTTCGGATAAATTTCGGATTGGACCGGACTATTTTCCATTTTTAGTTAAACGGAAAAAAAATCAGGTTTTGAAATTTGGACTCATTTCGGATCAAGTCGGACTCTTACCGGGGTCGAAATTTATTGTCCAGATAGATTCTGGACATAAGAAGACAAATTTCCGACTGTTTTCATACAGTTTTCAGACAATATCGAACATATTTCGGAAAAAAATCTTAAAGCGGATTGATTTCGGATAATTTCGGACCAATTTCGGAATCCGAAATTTTTAGCAGGGTTGTTTTTAGTAGATTTGAACAAGATTTACAAAATTATCTTGATGAAAATTTTCAATTGGACACAAATTATCGAGCGCGAGTTTCGTAATGAGAATGTAATCGACAAAGCCGTAGGTGCTTTGAGAGCCTTCTTCAAAAACAAATCAACATAAATTTCAGTTACAATTTATGGCTGTAAGTCCTCAGAAGTTTAAATCAAAATTTTTGATTTAAGTTATCACACAGTGGCAAAAAATTTGGCGACGTCTTTACGCCATCGTTACGAGATCTTTAAGACAACTTTACGACATCCTATGTCCATGTTGTTATGGTGTCTTTACGATGTCGTAAAGACGTCGCCAAATTTTGTGCTCACTGGGTATATTTATGGTATTTGAAATATTTTGTTAAAGTGTACGAATTAAACGTAAGAAATCAAGCGCGGAAGCGTAACCGGGTGCGCTCAAACTTGTCACTAAGCGCCTCGCGGACAGTGCCCAACGAGAATGTGCCCACCCAGTATTGCATTTTTATTTTCAATTTTATTATAAAAGAGACTCTACCTTTTTTAGGACTGGTACAATCGCTGCTAAAACCAGCTGTCAATCTCCATGGTGATCTAATGACAGCGTGAGGTTAAGTTAACTATATATATTTTTAACTATAAACTTGTATTGTTACTCTTTATTTCAAAGATAATAAATAGATTGATTATTCATTAAGTGTAAAGCTACACAATCTGTCAACATGTCGGATGATTTAACGACATTAGGCAATGAACTGAATTTCGCAACAAAAAAACAATTTCTAAAAATAGAAGATGCCTTTTTAGGCGCGTATGATTTTGTTAAGAAATTGACACTTATGTTTCACATCATTCAGAACATAATTCTACTGCTTCTAGAGATCATAGTATTCAACATAACGTTAATGTTCCCAAATTACCGAAAATGAACATTCCTTCATTTTCGGGAAATTACACAGATTGGGAAAACTTTCGAGGTTTATTTGAAGCAATTATAGTGCATAACGATTCCTTGTCCAGCGTTGTAGAAATTCAATATTTAAAAACATCACAAACTATATAAAAATATTAAAAGGAGTTATAACAATAAAAGTTCATTGATTGTGGCTCATTTGAATAAAATCACTAATATACCAAATGTGAATAATAATTCTGTAAGTGACTTGAAATTCCTTCGCGATGCCACCAATGATGCACTTGTCGCTTTAAAAAATTTAAACCGCCCTACCGATCATTGAGACGATATTATTGTTTACTGGACCACGCTACTGCTTCATATAGCGGCATTTAAAGAGTGGAAGACGCAGATGGAGCCAGGTACAAAATACCCATCCTATGACACTTTGGACGAATTTTTAGCCACCAGAGTTAGAACCTTAGAAGCTATTCAACTTGCGAAAACTGGAATAACGGATGAAAATAAAACTAACGAGTCGCAATCAGTGGAAACTCATGCTGCTTCTTCAAACTCTCAATGCATTTACTGCAAAGAAAATCACTCTCATTTTAAGTGCAATACTTGGACTTTGTTCCAATACTTTGACTTCTGGGCATAAACCTTATGACTATTTCATCAAAATCACTTGCGCTAAATGTCGCAAGCACAATACTCTTTTACATAACGAAAATAAGGATCGATCTGGAAACTCAGCAGACATTGATCCATCGATCAATTCTACGGGTTCTTCTGCAGTTAATTCTCAAGTGGCTTCTACCCCTCAAATCAACAACAATTCAAATAATCAGGTAAATTCCGCACCTATATTGACAAAAAGAGGAGCTCATTATGTCGCACGAAATAATAAAGTAGTGTGTCTATTAAATAAGTACGCCACCTTAACGCATTCAGCCTTGCTAGCCAACGCAATTATTGAATTAGCCACAGATAATAGTAGATCGAGAAAATTTAGAATACTGTTGGATCAGGGCTCAGAGTGCAGCTTCTTATCTGAAAACGTACTTAAAATATTAAGACCCTCTTATCAAAAGGTTAATACTCATGTTTACGATGTAGGTGGAAAATTTACAGGTACTGCTAAAAGACTAGCAAAAGTTTGGTTGCGTCCAAAGGAAGATAATAAAAATCCTTTTTCTTTACAGGCTCTTCTTTTGTAAAAATCTCAGTTCTTATTGCCCACCGGAATTTACAAAAAAAATTAATCTTCAAGAATTAAAGCAGCTGTGTGTAGCTGATCCTGATCCCTTTGGATCACGATATTCATAACCATTCATAAACGCTTGTCATCAGGTCAATATATGTTTCGATTACCATTTAAGAATGGTCCTTCTATAGAAATAGGAGATTCTTTCGAAAAGACTAAATGAGCATTACAAAAGGGTCCGACTCGATTAAAAAATAAACCTAAACTTTTCAAAGGATATTAGGATTTTTTAAATGATTACCAGGAACTAAATCATATGGAATCGTCTCAAAACTTTAAATGTTCCGTTGCTTTTCTATCTTCCTCACCATCCTATTCTGCGTGAAATTAGTTCTACTACACATTTGCACGTGATTTTCAACGCTTCCAGTCTCACGTCTAATGGTTCTTCTTTAAATTGTCACTTGCATATTGGGCCTAAATTATTAACTGATTTGGCCTCCATCATTTTAAGATTGTGAAAACACTCAGTAGTTTCTGTAGCTGACGTAGAAAAGATGTTTCGTCAAATTAGGGTAGATCCAACAGACTGTAATTATCAGAGTATTTTGAAGTACTCTTTAACAAGGTGAACTTCAGGCCTTGCGATTTGACTACAGTCAGCTATTTCACTGCATGTGCTCCTTATCTGGCCAATAGAGACATCAAACGGTTGGCAAAAGGCGTGAGAATTGATTTTCCTCTAGCCGAACCTATTCTTGATAATAATCTCTATGTTGTTTTGCTTGGACCAGATGACATTGAGCAAGCTAAAGAATTAATGCAGGAACTTTGGATTAGTAAATTAGATTGGGAAGGTCCTCTTCCCGAGGACTTGCTCAATGATTGGAATGCCTATTGCAGTGAGTTTCCAAAACTCAAGCAGATATTAATTCCTAGATTGACTGGACTATAGCGATCTAGTTTGGGATGCGAGCTCCCCAGATTTTCTGATGCTTCAGTGAGAGCCTATTCAGCTATTATTTATCTTCGTATCCTCAAGAAGATGAGGGTAAACAAGCAGCCTTGTTATATGACAATACAAAGGTCGCTCCAATTGTTACGATGAACTACTCTAGACCTGTTGGAACACATTCTGAAGATCCCAATGATTTCTCTTATCACCCTCCAGCTTATTTTCTATCTGCGGTGAAACGTAGAATTTTAGCATGCTTTACAGCAACGCTAAAAATGGAAAGAACAGGATCCTAATATTAAGACAGACGATACGGTACTTATCACACGTGACGCGCTCCCTCCTTCGATCGACCAATCTCAAAACTTTGCATACTGACTGTCACCGTGGCCGGGGCTGCTGAGATGACTGATAGTCCAAACACTAAAGTCTCTTAAAAGATCTTTAATATTCAACCATTTTTGCAATTGTTTTTTTTGCGTCTTTCACTTGTTTTTTAGTTACATAATTATAATTAATATTGTGAAAATGACTTAAATACAACGAAGATGTGTATATAATGTCTGCAAAGAATGTTCTTACTATAAGTTAAAGCATCTTAGATTTCTAGCACCGCGGGATGCGTGATGTCTGCGAGCACATAAATATGTAAACTGAAATTTAATGTGTGTGTGTGTGTGTGTTTTTGTGTGTGTGCATGCAACAGTTTTTGCAACAGAAACGAAAATAGTTTGAAAATTAAGAATATCGAATTTTGTATTTTTTCCAATAATTCCTTGCCCACGTAGGGATGTGTGGCACCTTTGTCTACTAAAATCCGAAATAAGTTATTTTCGAATTTTGTCATTAGATGAAAACGTGTTTCGTTTCCTCACCTTTATCCGAGTTAAGTATTTCTGGCGATTTGGAAATAGGTTTAAATATTTTTGACCCTAGTACCCGCCCTTACAGTTTGCTGGTTGTATGCATAATAAGGTCATTCTCTTTTAAAATGGCCCGTAAATCTTCAATGATAACAGTTTAAATTGTTTGTCTTCTCATTAGTTTTCGAATTTTGGTCCTGTCTTTTGTCCGAATTAGTACTTGTTTTTTCTTGTGAATCCCTATTATTATTAGCTGATTTTCGATTTTTATTACCTTATTTTAATTTTCCTGGACTCTGTATATTATCACTTCCTGAACTATTTTTCGCTTTTTCTGTTGGGAATTCGATCATTGTTTTGCCTTGACCTTGATTTAGGCCGAATGAAATTTAATTACATATCTCGATCTATTGTTTTGAAATCTAGGTTGGAAATTTGGTTAGCATCTAGTTTTGAAATTTTGTTGGTGTTAATTTGAAAAATATAGAAATGGAAATCAAAATGGTAAAAATGGAAATCCTTTTGTATTCGATTTTTGACTCTGATAGTTTTGATTGTTTTCTTTTTCATTGTCAGTTTGGCCATTTTTATTTTCAGTAAAGCCTTTTTTTAATATTCTCAAGATTATTCTTGTCCTCGTTACTGTTATTTCTTTTTTGTTGATCTTTGTTCTAAATTTTAGGTTCTGTTATTTGTAATATTTGCCCTTGCATTTTTGAATTGGCTAGCTCAGTTTCTCATTTTTGCCTAAATCCTCTAGTTGCTCAAAAGTATCGAAATCGTTCCTTTTAATGTACGTTTTGTATTCGATGCAAAGGTTTTGATAGGCTCTACGTAGTTTTCATTCACGGCTGTTTCTCGGAGTAAGAATGGATATCTTGTAAAGTGTTCAATTTTTCTAGAATGTCCCAATGGTTGATTTTATAACAACTTTTAAATCTTTTTATTTCTTCGAAGAAATGCGTTTATTATTTCGGAATTTCATAGGCCAATTGCTCATAATTTTAAACGGAGTTTGTGTCATGCCGAAAGAAGTATAAGTTATAAATTATAAGTACTTATTTAATTCGTAATCTGTGTATCTTTTATTAAAGCGTATTCGTAAACGGTTGTTTGGCCTGTTATTTGTTGTCGAGAGTCTACGTGTTTTGTTTTGGTTTAGGTCCATTCTGTCATGTAATAGTTCACTGTCATCGGAGTCTTGTAATTTTAAATTATTATCTCTTAATCTGCTACGGTTTTCAAAGTTATTGTAAAAAATTTGAGGAGGTTCTTGTAAATTTTCCATTAAATCAATTTGAACGGATTGTCTGTTATGAGATTCGTTTCTATTTTTCCTGGGATTTGGTTCTTTTTTTTCTTTCTCTGTTCAAAGGAGCTATTTGCTGGTGGGTCTAGTCTAATCCATAAATTTTTTGCCCTTTGTTGTGTCATAAGTTCATTAACCTCTAGACTTTCTAAATTTTTGTCGGTTTCTAAAATAAACCATCTGTTGTTCTTCAAAAAGAAATTACAATTAAAAGCTTCATTATTTGTTTGTAAGGAGTCTTATCCTTGCAGATTGGATGGGCAAGACTGTATTGACAAAATACGGTGTTATAGGACGCAAAAAGGAGAATAAAGAAGAGTGAGAGATGGATTAGAGAGAATCAATAGTTTGTTGCTGACCATAGGTCATTCATATAAAATACATAAGTGACCTCATGCTCGCGATGATTAGCGTCGTCACACAGGTATCCAGAAGAATTTCGTAGTGCGAGAGATAGAGACAGAAGTGTGACCCTGAAAGACGCCTCTATGGAAAGTGAAGTTATTCGTTGTCACTTAATATTTTCCAGATGAGATAGTGTGAAAAAACCTTCAAGCTTTGCAGCAGACACATGATAAGTCTATGAAAGGTTAAATTAACAGGTTCTCTCCGCATCCTGCTACACCTTTTTTCGAGCCACGTTGCTTGTGCATCTTTTTTCACACAGGCTCGATTCTTTGAACAATCCTGTTGTTTAGGACAGCTTTAAAGATCTTATACAGTGTGTTTAAACATGCTATTGGCCTGTAATTCTCTGGGTTCGACAAGTTTCCTTTTTTCGGTAGAAGTGCAGTGCGACCTAACACCAACCACTGCGGAACGGGCGTTTCCGTCTTTAAATATGAGAAGAATATACGGGCCGGATGTTGGTGAGTAGAACTAAACTTTTTTGGCCAGAAGTTATAAGGTTATCGCAAAACTCCTTGAAGCGGAGATATCAGTATCTTCTTTCAACTCCAGAGTGTTCGGGACCCTGCATAACTCTCTCCAAAAAGTCTCTACCTCGTTGAGCTTGGGTGGATTTTTTATAGAAATAGGGGGAACGCCGAAGAAGCGTGATGGGTCAGCAAGAAGCTGTTGATTCTCCCTAATTCATCTCTCCCTCTTCTGTATTCTCCTGTTTGCGTCAGATAAACCCCGTATTTTGTCAACAATATGCTGCTTGATTGTCCTCAGTTCTTGGGCAAACTTTCGAACCTTTTTCGTAAACAGTGTACCAGATGTTACGTAGTAGTGAACAGGGGACGCATTCTGTCCTGCCCATCCAATCTTCTCGTTCTGTTTATGCATGCGTTTTTTTATCTTTTTATCCATCGTCGGTTTTAGCCTTCGATTTGAATCAGCCAAAGCTCTCGCAGTACTATAAACTGAACAATTGATGGTCCAGAGGTCGGACTCCTCCGAGATATCCTCACGAAGGAAATCATTCATTTCACCCAGATCTTGAGGCTTAGGAGGAACCTTTATGTTAATGTTCCTCTGTGTCCTGAAATCACTCTCAGCTCTCAGAAGAATTCTGCTTTCCGCGGTTTTTCTTAATGACTTAATGATCTTCAAGCGGTAGGGACGTTCATTTCGTAAGGACTGATGCTAAACGTACTGAAGCTCTTCGTGTTTCTTGCACCACAGAGAGTGCATACGCGCCATAAAGCCTTATATAACAGGAATAATTCTGGCATCGTAGCAGTCTAGTAAGTCATCCTTGAGTTGACTCGTCCACTAAATGTGGGCTTCTTGCCAGTTCGTCGTCATCTTTATTCTAAATTAATTTCACCACCTTGAACTGTAGCATTATCGGTACTGTTTGCCGATCTATTGTAGGGGGGCTTTGCGCGTTTAATCGTTTTGAACCTCATTTACAACTTTTTGATGGTTTGATGGTGTCATTTTTGTTCCCACGAGCAGCTAGGAAAACAGTTCGTCCGTCCTAGTACACTCCCGCATGCAAGGATAAGGCTGCTTACTCCGAGAGGCCGGCTGGTATCCCAGGATCACCGTTTAAGACACCGCGACTAGGTGCCATTTAGCATTTGGCACGGTTGTTACGCCACCCCTTAGGGGTTATTCCTTCGGGTCCATTTCTGGACAATTTTCCGCTACTGTTTACTAATTATTGTAACCATATTCAGCAGAAACCCTTGGTACAAGAACCATCTATTCACAACCCGCCGACGCGTTCTGTGGCTTTTTCATAGACCCTTCGGTCTGATTTCAAAGGAATCGAAACCGTGTGTGTGTGTGTGTGTGTGTGTGTATGTGACATTTACTGTGAACATTAAAAGAATTCAGTAAATTCCTTAAAACAGGAATAAAAGTGTACCAGGGTTTGAGACATAGATCTCTAAAGATTGAAAATAATATTATTGCGATTTGAACTAGGATTTCGAACCAAAAAATTGAAAATGAGAAAAAATTACAATAAGCAAGTAAATTCTGAAAGAAGTTAATAGAACATATTTCTCTTCACATTGAATATTCTAATCGCCGGACTCTGCGAAGGATTCAGGCTCGCTATAAAATACATACGCGCAACCTGTACTCGCGCGACTCGCGACAAAGTCACGCGACGTATATAATGAATAAAGGGTCCACAACGACCAAAGCAATGATTCAAATAATATTACGAGGCCAATAATCGGAAATATGGTCTCGATCACATCCAAAAATATGGGTACCATATCGAAAATGATAAATAGGTCAATAGACCGTGGTAGAGGTTTTGCGTGAAAAAACACGGAAACGCCCAGTATAAGCAATAGGCTAAATAAGGACAGATCAACTCAAAATAATTAACCCTCGCCCTACGACCTCACGCAAAACTCTAACATAACTTTCGATCCAACAGGCAATACCTTTTTCTGGGATAACGAAAGTTTACCCACACTAGGCCTGTGTATAGAAAGACATAACCTAAGGAAAGGAAGAAACGAAATTGTTCACCTTGAAAATAGAAATAGGTCAGAAAACCACCCCCTAAACAAATTACGAAACTTTTGATGGCGCTTCCTTTTTGAAAAACAACACATGGAGTATTTTAGAAACTGACAAACTTTTAAAAAGTGTAGAATTTAATGAATTTATGAAACAACAATAGGAAAGATTTTTTAAAGAATGCGAAGAAAGGGCAACAAATTTATGGATTAAAGTAGACCCACCAACAAAAAGACCCTTTGAAGACAGAAGTAAAGTAATAGAACGAAATACCAGGAAAAATAGAAACAAATCATATAAAAGACAATCGGTTCAATTTGACTTAAAGGAAAATTTAAAAGAACCTACACAAATTTCTTACCATAACTTTGAAAACCTTAGCAGATTAAGGGATAATAATTTAAAATTACAAGACTTCGATGACGGTGAACCATTACAGGACAGAATTGATGCAAACCAAAACAAAACACGTAGACTCTCGACAACCGTTCACGAAAACAAAATGGCATAATATGCAAAATATTCGTCGAGATAAATAAAAATTCCTGGAGATCCATATCGAGTTTCACCGAAGATTTTAAAAACTCTTATGTGCATGAAGGGTTCTCGGAAAAAATAGAACAAAACATTAAACCAAAACATTAAACCAAGACATCCATTCGTAACTAACGGAAATTAGAAAACTTTTTACGAAGCTGTATCTAAAAAAATCCGTGAATGGGAATAACGTGGAATCTATGAAACCTTCGCATCGAATACAAAATGTACATTAAAAGGAGCATTTCGAGACTAGTGAGCAATTAGAGGATTTAGGCAAGAAATGAGAAACTGAGCTAGCCAAACGAAAAATTCAAGGGCAAATATTACAAATAACAGAACCTACAATT
>JAAAKG020147997.1:0-10343 GCA_010014905.2 Druon quercuslanigerum
TCTCCTTTTCTTTTGTATATTGGCACGATAATCGCTTTTTTCCAATCACCTGGGACTTCTCCTAATTCGATGCATAGATAATTTAATAAATATAAATTCACGGTTATAATCACAAACATGCATCGTCATAAGTCAAAAATTTCTGTGGCACTGCGACGCAGAGGTAAAAATTAAGGTTATATTAATAAGAAATGCTACACTTTACATTTCATACAAACGCAACTGGTGTAAAATATTTTAAAACATGCATGTAACTCACCTTGAATCAACACCTCCGTGAAACTGAAGTTAGAAACTGGTAAAATACGTCGCTACGACATGGTTTTTAGTACAAACAACGACAACGATTCCGATTGACGACGTGAAGACGGTTATTTTTCGATACTTTTGTTTCATGTGGCATCACTGGAGTTACTTCGAAACGAATGCGCATTAGAATGAAGCGCATGTTACGCGGTTAAAATCAACTTTTCCGGTAGTAGAATTTACCATTTCAAATGCTACTAGATTCAAATGGTAAATTCTACCTCTGCCTCTAGAAGTGGAATTTACCATTTGAAATGGTAAATGTTATCTCTTCGTTTTTTCACGAGTTATGAATAATCCAAATTTCGTTTATTGCTATTGAAAATGGTAATAAATACCTCTTAGCCATGTTTTAGATTATATGACTATTTCTAAATGGTACTTTTTGATTCGTTTTCGAGTTAACTCTTACTATTTACACCTAATGCTGATGAGTACTATCTTCAAATGGTATCTTTTGCCAAAATATTAGGGCGAAAATACCTCTAGAAATTGTGATTTCTAACATTAAAAGAGAGAAAGTGTTGCTATTTTTTTAATTGTGATTTTTGCCATTCGGTTTAGTCAAAACCGCTAAAAAAAGTAGTTTTTATTACTTGACATATTTTATTACTTTACGTAAATGGTATTTTCAGCTATTTTATTGGCTTAGAATTATGATTTGCATAGTAATCCTGAGAAAGTGGCAAAAAATCAAAATGAAAATTGTATTTTTAGCTATTTTTTGTTGTTGAAAGTTATCATTTATATAGTAATCACGAGTAAGTCGAAAAAGTTCAAAATAAAAATAGTAGACCTTAACATTTATATCGGGTTTTGCAAAAAAGTGGTAATTACTACCGCTTACTCGAACACACTTGTTTCCGTGTGTAGGCTCAGAAAGTGCCTATCCCTCACCCCCACCACCGACTCGCTCAACCGCGCGGCGGCGAAAACCGTCAGATCATTTTTCCGCTCCCTGTATAAAAATATTCTGTAAGTTTTATGCGGGCTGAGTCATTTTTGTGGGCAAGAGAATTTTTTTTGCAAATATTCATTTTTTTATTTTTCTCGGAAACGGCGTGAAATGTAATAAATGAGTAAAGGAATTTTTTTCTCACTTTTTTAACTGTGCAAAGTTTTTTTAATCATTTTTTCGTATCTATTGTTATAAGCAAGAAAAATACAAAAATTGGATATAATGAAAAAATTCTCTTGGCCACAAAAGTAATTTAGCCCGCATAAAACTCACGAGATATTTTCCTTATGATAGTAAAAATTGAAAAAAATATGATTGTGGGTTTTTTTAGAAAATTGACTTTTAGTATTTTCAGAAAAACCGCCGTGATTTTATAAATTTTAAACGTTTTTTCAATTTTCTTGCAGATTTTGAAAAAAGGCGAAAAGTTACATAAATGTTTAGACAAAATTGTTTTTTCTTCCTTCTTTTTTTTTTGAAAAACGACGCCAGATATTCAAATACACATAACGTCGTGAAATATTTTTTTCACAAATCGAAAAAATACGTTTTTTAGTACTTTTTTAAACAGAGACGATAAAAATCAAAGCCTTTTTTCATGGCAAACCTTTGTCTTTTTTTAAGAACAGGTCAAATACGGCCGAAGTTGGAAATTATTTACACTACTCGTGATTTTCAGAAACTCATGGATTACATACTTCTGGTAGCTTGATTGAAACTGGTACTTCAAAAGTTTTTTTGGGTAATTTTTCGAACATTGAAGACATCAGACATGCTCTCATTCCAAAAAAAAATACGCCTTTCTTTGCGAGGTGTAGTAATCACTTATTCACCTCCTCCAGTTGCTGGCATTACACTGGTTAGTTTCAAATCAGTCAATCAAAAATGGCTAAGTTACCCGATCAACCAGCAATTAATCAATTACCAGCGGATCGAACAACACCAGTGTTGATCATTAATATATTAGTCGGATCTATATTTCAACAAGAAATCAGATCAAGCTTAGAAGATCCAGGCGCCATCAGGGAAGCATCTTAGCCATTTAAATGCACAAACAAGTACATGGAAATGTTCCCAGCGAGGTATACTGAGCTGACATATCAAGTAACATAAGAGTAGTATTTCATGCAATCAGCACTAGCTGAGCATCATATCAAAACAGAACAGAGCCGAACATTTTGTTTGACAAAACAAGTGTCATCGCACTCTAGCCAATCACAGGCATCGTAGAAAGTTTTAGCCCCTGATGGAAAGGTCATGTCAGTAAGTATTACGATTTGTTTACATCTATGTCCTTTTAACTAAAATAATCGAATCGCTCTGACGGCTTCGTGACTATATTGATTTTAAAATTTTGATATATTTTTCTTGTTGCCGAACTTTTAGATAATTATGATAGTGTGTACATTAATTTATTAATAAATTCAAGTATCAGAGTAAGTTATAATTATAAAATAATTATTTTCTTGCTATCAGAATTGTACACGAAACCTTCATTAAAACGAGAGTTCTTGAAATCTTAATTTCCAAACTGCCCGGATCATCTTTCGAGAGGCCGTTTGAAATTGAGATGGCAAAATCCCTAGTTTTACTTTAGGTTTCTTTTGCGATTATGACTGCAAAAAAAAAATTATTTTACAATTATAATATAGTTTAATACTTGAATTTATTATTAATAAATTAGTGTAATTTGTACATGAATAATGAAACGCTGCTATAATTAACAACTGTCATTAATGTTAATTTTTTATTTTTCTTAAAGATAATAAGGGTCTTAAAATATTTTATAATTTCTGAAACTATTAAGACTATAATTTAAGACACTTCCAAAATAATCTAAAAGTTTGGCAACAGCAAGCCATTCGATTATTTTATGTTAAAGGGCATCGGTATAAACAAATCGTAATATTTACCGCCATAACCGTTTCCGCAGGAGCTAACACTTCCTTTTTCCAAATTATCTGATACTTCAAAAAGTGATCTTCACACACTAAATGTCCAGGTTTAAGAAGAAAATTCTTTTTGTGACGCTGAATTGCTTGTAGCCAACATTCAATCTAATTTTTTTGGAACGGAAAAAAAACACTTTTTTTACTCTGTTTGAGAGGGTTGAGTCCAGCCTGATCGACCGTTCAAATCTACACATCGGTCTCTTTAGTCCATATTTAATTTGTATCACCAGCTAAGTAAAATTAATAGCGTTAATACTGATAATCTTTTAAGCATCTTAACGATTATTACAATATACTGAATATTAGAAATGATTATTATTATAATTAGAAATAGAAAAACTATTATTTATCTTAACATTTTAGAACTTTTAGTTTTTTTTTAAACTTTGAAAACGTAATCTTCATATTTTACCATTTTACGCTGCTTGACAATTAAAAACCTTTCAACGAAATTTCCATTGTATTTAAGGTCTTTTTTTTAATCCTCAATATTTTTGTATTCTAGAAACAGTTAATCTTGGCTTAATTAAAGCTGAAATTTTTTTAAATATCCACAAACGTTCAAAATATTACAAAAACTGAGCAAAATACTAAATCTCTCATGTTTTATCAGTGTTTTATCTTCTGCTGTCCTTCACAAAACTGACTAAGTGCATTTGCATGGCGAGTAACCCCCCTGATTAGTCCAGTAATACTGCTGAAGAAGTGGAACAACTCATTACTCGAACTAAGAACATTTCAGCGCCAGGGCCTGATAAAATGTATGCGGGACGGCATACATTGTATACTTTCTAGTTCTTACTGTTGCCATTATAAAACCGAAAATGCCAAACTAAAAAATATTCAAGATCCAGAAATGATTCAATTTTGAAAAGTCAAAATTAGAATTTAATTCTGCTCGAAAAGTGCAGTCTTTATCCCCTTAAAAAAATAAAACAAACTGTTGCCATATTAAAACCGAAAATGTCAAACTCCAAAAATATGCAAAAACCAATATTTCAAAATAGCAAAATCTGTACTTAGTTCTGCTTGACTAATGTAGTCTTTTTTTCTCTGAAAGAAAATAGAATGAAAGCAACTGTTGATATATGGAAAACAAAAATGAAACTGCGGATTTGATAACTACGCATAAAACTTGCCTAGTCGCTTCTGGCCGCTCGAGTTGGCCCCTGATGACTTGAAAATCAGTTTTCGAAAATTTAACTTTTTAAAACATCACTTTGTAGAAAATTTAAAGGCGCATCTTTGTTCCCTTGAAAAAAGTTGTATCTTTGACCGTTTCTGTAAAAAATCAAAAAAACTTCATTCTTCAGACCAGCAAATTTACTAAATATTTTCACTTCAACTCGCTCCGAAAAACAAAGTTTTTTATATTTTTAGATAAAAATTTTAAACACTGTCTTTCAAGCTATTTTTATACGATATAAAAAAAACCAAAAACGATCGAATTTCGAAAAATCAAAATTAGGAGCTCGTTCTGCTCGACAAATACATTATGTTTCTCCTATGAGACAATTGAATGAAAGCAACTGTTATTTCAAAAGTTAAATTTAAAATTTAAAAAATATGCAATACCTAAAAAAGATAAAATTTCGAAAACCGAAAATTAGTACTTAGTTTTGTTCCACAAATGCAGAATCTTTACCATCTAAGAAAATAGAATGAAAACAACTGTTGTCAAGTGTGATGATGGTCGTGGGGGCTAAAGCGTATGCTTTGAACCCACTCTGTCGGCTTGCGGATTCGATTCCCGCCTCGCACTCTGGAAGAGCCTCGGTGGCCCATGCAGTGAAAACCTAGCAAGGGAGTTGTTCATCTCCAGAGAGTAGTGAGATCGGTACCTCTAGAGAAAAAGGTTCTCAAGTACTTAGACTGTTGCTTTTGGTGGTTCGGAACCCACATTACGCTGTACGTCCCCCTCCCACCACCAAGTAAGTGTGTGGGAGGTGTGTAAAGGAATAGGAAAGAAGGTACAAGAAAAATGTAAACCCTTAGAGGACACATTAGAAGCTTTAACAACTGTTGTCATATTAAAACCAAAAGCTTAAAACTCAAAAAGCTACAAGACCCATAAAGGATCAATTTTCGAAAATCAAAAATTAGTACTTAACTCTATTTTACAAATGCAATCTTTTTTCCCCTCAAAGAAAATAAAATGAATGCAGCTGTTGGCATATTAAAACCAAAGATATAAAACTTAACACGTACCATATGAAAGACCCAAAAACGATCGAATTTCGAAAAATCAAAATTAGGACTTCGCTCTGCTCGAGAAATGCATTATGTTTCTCCTATAAGAAAATTGAATAAAAACAACTGTTCATGCAAACTTAAATTTCAAATTCAAAAAATATGCAAGATCTTAAAATGATCAAATTTTGAAAAATGAAAATTAGTACTTATTTCTGCTCCACAGATGCAGTATCTTTTCCCTCTAAGATATTCCAATAAAAGCAGCTGTTATCGGATTAAAACCCAAAATTTCAAACTCAAAAAATGTACAAGACCCAAAACTGATCAATTTTCAAAAAAGAAAAATTGTACTTTGCTCTACTCTACAAATGAAATCTTTTTTCCCTCTTAAGAAAATAGAATGAAACCATCTGCTGCCATTTTTAAACCGAAAATGTCATACTCAAAAAAATGCAAGACAAAAAAATCAAGTAAAAAAAAATTTAGTATTTACTTCTGTCCGACAAATGCAGTCTTTATCATCCCCTCTAAGAAATTTGTATTAAAGTAACTTTTGCCATATTAAAACCGAAATTGTGGATTACAAAAGTACTGACACCTTGTACAAAATTTACCATTTTTTAAATTCTGTTCGCGTAATTTGAGAATATTCTGCCTCATCTTAAGAATAACATGGAAATAATATAAATAGCTTCTACTTCTTTGGTTCACATTCAACATTCACCACAAAGTTTAATCCAGCAGTTTTTTCAAAACTGACATAATACACAGTTGGAGCCCTTCCTCACAGAAACTTTCCCTTTTTTTCCATTAAAACTTTTCTTTCGCATAGCCGCACCTACAAGTGTTGAAAAAATTAACCTGGCTGCGATACCTAGGAGATGCTTTGGCGGCTCAATTTACCGCAGTTTTCATGAAGTGCTCTGTACTTTATAAAATTATATTGAAGGTTAAATTAATACGTCATGCTCCATTGGGAAAATTACAAGGTACCTGACTGACCCAGCATCCTTAGCGGAAATTCCTTTATTTGCTAGAAAAACCTTGAAAGACGTCGGGATATTGAACATAATTTCCTGAGACGAAGGTCCTTTGGTGTTCAAAAGTTACGAAATCTCTGATTATTTTTGCAAACAAAAAACGACACCTGATGACAAGATTAAAACGTTGGTTTCTAACGTTTATTAGGTAGTTCTTCGAATAATGCAATTAATTATTTTCTGACAAATGATAAGAAATGTATATAATTTCTAGCTACGGTTCTATTTCCAACTTTGATAATCTTCGGACTCTTTTAAAATATTGACTAACAGTTTTGTCGTCAAAATAAGACTTCGTCTGTTGTATTCCCTGTTTGAAGCAGTTGCCAAAATATTTTTAAGATTTCAATTCAGATTATGCCATCGGAATGAATGCATTATTTTATAAGAATCACGAGAAGCATAAAAATTTTATAAATTTTGTGGCGTTTAGTCTACTCTTTTTTTTAATTTGCTGTTCGAAAAATGATTAAAAAGCTTTTAAAACATCAATTCCCATAATCGTCCCTCGTCCAAGTTTACCGTCGAAATGAGACTATGTCCTTTTGTCTTCCTTGTTAAAAAAAATACTTAAACTAGTTTTAAAACGTCAATTACTTTCATGCCGTCAGAAGTAATGCATTATTTTCAGCAATGCCTCATTTCAACGGTTAATCGTCTAATTAGGTCTAAAACAGTCTTTTATTTTGTTCGCATGTATCGAAAATTTCCAAGATACTTTTTTTTGGACGACAGTATGCTAAAATGGAAATGATCCCTCTTGAAACGCCAAAAAAGAAAACCGTTCGTGCCTGAGTTCAGTCCAGGCGATGGGATGAAAGGAAATGTTAAGTCGTACGACATCGACTGATCCTTCACATTTCTGAATTCTTTTGTGGGTAAAGTTGATATAAAAGTGAACAGAGAGCAAAATAATAACGGCAAAACGCGACAAACTTGATGATATAAAAAAAAATTCACTACGCATTTCTAGTTTACAATGGCTATCATCGATTATTATCGACTATCATTCGATTACCCTGTTCCTTAATTATCATTTAAAAACATTTAAAAAATCGTTTACCTTAATCTAAAATCTGATAGACTTTATGCTTTAATTTATAAGTCATTAGTTTGAATTCCTTTTCTTGAAAAATGTTTGACCGACACATAAACTCTAGAGAAATGTTTATTATTTCTCAAAAAAGATCGCATGGTGTTTAAAATACTTTTTCACGGTTATCAGTAATAGAACTATTCCAGTGACTCTGTTTATTAATTTATTAATTATATTTATATTTATTAATTATAAATAATTTACTTTTCTTCGGCAATTTAATGAAAGTCGCTGAGTTTTATACAGAGTTTTCTCTCCATCCACAAGTCATAGAATAGTCACTTAAAATTTTAGATCTTTTTTCGTCGTACTAGAAACGACTTACAACAGTTTTTTGTGTTATTCAGCCCAACCTCCCGTGCCGTGATGCCTCATTACCTGATTTTTGTTTGGTGTAGGATATCGAATCTTGAGTATTTTTTGAGTATTTAATATTTGTACCGCAGCTTCAATTTATTACGGTTACTACTGTGTTTAGGTTGAAATTGTCAGCTAAATTTAAATTTGGTTGGATAGAATGTTTCGGAGTGAATTATACGTTTTTCAGCTTTTTTTTTAATATTTAGATGAACGCTGTAACTCTTGTTGTATCTCTGCTTTTAGAGTCCTGACTATCAGCTCGGACCTGGATACTGTTTTGCAAGTTTTGAACGAAGTGGTACCTAATCTGGAAGAGGTAAGATCATGATTTATTTATATAAGATTCACCGTTCGAAATGCAATAAAAATATTAATAGATTCCAGCGTTTTGTTCTCGTAAATTTACCTTTTTATAATTTATTTGAAAAAAATTTCATTAATGCAAACATTTTTTCACTTTGCTTAAAAATATTTTTTAACTTATTCATTATAAAGATCATCAGTATAAATCATTATAAATCTGTCAAAATTGTACCATTTTAATTTAAAAGAAATAAAAATCTTGAAAAAGTGAATTATCGGGACCTCGCTGATGTAACGGCAATTAAAATGGTGTTGAATGTTTGATTTCGGTTAACTAAGGTGGACCCAATTCTGCACACCGTTTAACCCTGCCCTTTTGACAGGGGCGCTTTTTAATGCCATCTCTTGATCTGGCAATTCAACATTGAGATATGAAAAAAACTTGGTGTAAAATCCACTAAATCTGCAATAGTCGCAGGCATATTGCTTTAACTTAAGACTATGATCCAAGAATCTATGATCTCGCCACACACAACATTTTTAAAAGGTCGTTAAGCGTAAAGTTTAAAGCGAGTTCAACGCTTCATGTGCGAATTGCTGAACAAACTCGAAAACAGTCTTATAAATAATCGTAGAAAGCTAAAGTGAAAATCAGAAACATGTCACATATATTTATAAAGAGTATCAAAATGGAAAAAGCGTATACTTTTTGTATAATAATACAATATAATACAATATAATACAATATAATACAATATAATAATGCAATACGAAATATGCTTTTATATTCAAATTTTTTTGATGAGTTTTATGACTTACTTCACTTGGCCGCCATGCAGCGTATCATTTCAATTTTTGTAATTTTCTTTCCTTTTACAAGTAATCCTTCTCTTCTTAATCGTTTCTTATTAATTAAAATAAAAAAAAATAATTTATTTGAAGTAAAATACCAGTGCCACCCTCACATAAAACTAGAAAACTTTTCAAACAAAGATTTTTTTGTAATAAAAACTTTTTCCAGCAGTTAAAATTTAATTTTTTATTATTTCAAAGAAGTAATATGAGTAAACACACGGCATCATCAGATATGTACTTCTATAAATTCTTCAGGCATATATTTCTACTACTACTATAAAAATTAGAGTCCGTAAGAATTAATTTTTTCATATATTTTGTGCTTCAATCCAATTTTTTCCATTTTCAACAAACTTGAGGAGGTAAAAAATATTATTCGATTTCAAAAAAATTCTAATATCTGCATAAAAAAGTACGTTTTGTTAAGCCTTTAGAGCGAACGTAAAATGGCTGATTATTGTCGCTCTGGGATGAAACTCAGAGTAGCGCATGTGAAGATCGAGATTTAACACGTTTAATCTCTAGGCGAAACATAGCAGGAAATGAAAGAGCTGCATCAAGAGTAAAATTCACCTGTTTGCCGCTTAATCCCTCGATTTGGCAGTAGCGCTGCGCGGGTACTGAAGCCTACCGCCATTTAACACGTTTAATCCCTAGGTGAAATATACCAGGAAATAAAAGAGCTGCATCAAGGATAAAACTCGCCTGTTTGGCGTTTTATCCCTCGATTTCGCAGTAGCGCCGCGGGGGGACTGAAGCCTACAGCCAGCACACCTAACCTCGATATCTAAAAGCAATATATTTTTTTGTGTGTACTTCCTATTCACTCTAAATTCAAGACAAAAATCGTACCTCTCAATTATAGATATTGTAAAAAGTATTTTGTGCAACACGGGAGGAATGTCATTCTAACGTCAGAATCACTCTATTTACTCCCCTACTGCACAATATAATATTAAAGTTTATTCAGTTCATACAGATATAACAATTTTTTTCTATTAGATATCGATTGCTAGAAATGTCTTTTGGCCCACCCTAGAGTGGATGGCACTGTCGTTTCTTACTTGTGTTGAGACCTTCTGGCTTTCGGGTGACAGTGGGGCCATTCACAAAATAGGTGATACATTTTTCAGGAACTATTTACCTTTTTCCATTGCTTTTAGCATTGAGAAAGCTTCGACAGATCGCCCCCCCCCCCCCCCCCCCCCTCCCCCCCCACTCCCCCTCACCTCGTTCTTTCTTCTCACTTTCGTTAGGTGGGCTGCGGTTGCGTGAGTATC
>JAAAKG020147998.1:0-10343 GCA_010014905.2 Druon quercuslanigerum
ATGTTACTACCTTCCACCCGCTGTGTTCCCCTGACCTTTCCGCAACTCGAAATCATCCGTTAAAGAGTTCAGAAAACCCCTATGGTCCATACATTCAATACTCGAAAATTAAGAACCAATCAAATACATGTGAATCGATTTAGTCTTCGAAAACTACTTTTCTTATTAACAGGAAATTTCTGATTCAAGATTAACAAGATATCATATTTAAAGATTAATTTATCTCATTTACAAGACATTTTATTAATAAATAATTACACGTCTTAGGAATATGCCATTTGTTTTCGCAAAATTGGTAAGTATAATTAATTGCAATTACACGAGTCAGAAATCGAACGCTTTTGCCTCATGACGTACACGATATTATTTGCAATACCTGCACATAAAAATGCGAGTTTTAAAAAGCCCGTAAAGTGTGTCAAAAGTTAGTCGATTTGTGAGCAATTTACGAAACAACATTATCTAAACGCACAACATATTTAGGTTTTGAAAAAAAACGTAAATGCACGTCAATTATGTGACATGCCATTAACAAACGTGAAGTTGCAGCAATACGAAATAGTGCGCTGCCAACTTAGAAAAAGAAAACAGTCAAAATGACGTTTTAATAAAATACCATTTCTATACTACATTTTTGTATCGTTTCACCATTTTTTAAAAATTATTTAGTTCTCACTGAGATGAAAATAATTTATTTTGAATGTTTTTTTAATAGACTATTAGTTTAGTTTCTCCCAAATTCGAAAAAATACAAACTTTTCTCGTCTGTTTATATCTAGGCGAGCAGAAGTGTTAGTCGTTGCTAGTGACAGCGGGTGTTCGAGTACTTTAGGAATTCCGGGACTCAAACCCTCAAACAGTCACAAAAAGACGTACACAGACGAAAAAAGTTTGTATTTATTTCCAACATTGGAAAAACTAAACTAATCAAAGAATTTTCCAAATATGTAATGATCTGAATAGATTGTTTTAGTTGGAATCAACCACAAAAATTAACTATCTTCGTCTCAGGGAGTACTAAATGATTAAAAAAAGAAATTATGAGACGTTTAAATAGTAGTGCAGAAACGGTATCTTATTTGAAAGTTGTTGACTTGTGATATCTTACTCTTGCACCATTTTTCTTCAGTTTATAACAAAAATTCTGTTTTCGGGTTATCGGTTTTTTTAACATTGTAAGGCCGTTTATAAAGTTCAGACAGTCCAATGTAAAGTTCTCAGGAATCAGTGCCCATCGTCAAGTACAAGCTTAATTATTATCTTTGTGTTAGCAAAATCGAAATTGTAGCATACGTTTCATAATGCAGAAACTCACTCCATAACTTTAAAATTTTTATTTTGACTTTTCTAGTGTTGAATAAATTAAATTTAATCATCAAACTGAAGGTAGAATATTTAACTTGAAAGTATGTATCGCTTCAACACGCTAAAATCACTTTTGCTCCCACATTACCGAGGTAAATGTACTTTACCCAGATAGGAACAAACTCACGTCGTTGGCCATAAATCGGCAATTTGGTCAAGCAAAACGAGCGTAAAAACTTGCATTTTGAACGAAGGTGTTGCAAAAACTTGCTTGAATCGTGCAATAAACTACAAATTAAAAGTGTTGTGAGCAGTATGACACCGTAACATGAAACATTTGGAAACTAATTAAACCAATTTTTATTGAAATTATAAGATCGATTGACACTTCATTCAGAATCAGGAAGCAGATCTCCTAATCCACATACCTAAAGCTTTCGACTTCTATAGATACTCGTTTAATTGGTTCTTTTGTCTTAAATATATAAAGCACTAAAAAACTAAATTTTCAACAAACCACATAGGCCGTCAGTCGTTCCAAACTCCACCGACACGACCGCTTGTAAACTATGTTCGCGAACGGTCCACAATCAAAGCAATTGTTCTCAACGACCTTTTTTGCCGGAAACTCCACAAAGTCGCGACCTAGTTTCCAGATATCACTGAAAAAAATCATTTCTCTAGTTTTCTTGGATATTTTAAATGTCATTTTGAGAAACTGCAAGAAAATGTGTCTTAGCTAGCTTCAAATGACTTTAACCTAATTTAAATTAAATATTCACCTAAGATAACTATAAAGACCAAGTATGTCCCACTTCCTACTAATAAATCTAAGGATTAGGGTAATTAATTTTGCACTATGTTTTGAAATGGAAATGAACTAAATATTTCTAAATTGCTGCGTTTTTGTAGTATTTGAAACAATATAGGCATTTCGAATTTCCTCTCAAATTCTGACAAAACTTTTTATTCATTTCGACATCAAAATGGTAGCAATTTCTCTACAAAATTCGAAACTGTTTTTCTCAAATATGCCAGCTTTTCTTTTGCGCTTTATTTAAAAAAAATATATATATATCAACCAGCTTTTACCTTTTTCTTCGTGTGAAACATGTTTAGTCTACTCTGCCGTGCAAATGAAATAAAGCTTATCTACAGTTCGGATTAGTCATCTGTCATTTGCACAAATGTTTAAAATAGGATTTAAAAATCCCTCATTTTTGTTTTTATTATGAATATTCAATATGTACATCGTATTACAAAATGGATATTCAAGAAACACTATCAGAATCAAGGACATTTGAGTTTAATTCCAAAGATTGGTAAAAGTGACAGATAACTTATCCGAACCGCAGATACGTTTTATTTCATTTGCACGGCAGTACTGTTATCTAAAGTAAAAGACTAAAGTTGATCCAAATCACATTCTCTTGTCACGCTTTTCTCTAAGGAGCCGTGCCCAAATTACAGTAACAAATTTACAGTGTCTGCCCCCCCCCCCCCACCTTTGAGATGTTACGTAATTTAAGTACGGTCCCTAATATCAAGTGGGGTTTTCAGAATTAATTTAAATTTTGCAGTGAGAATGTCGAAGAAACCGATACTATCGCACATCAACTTAGCCTCACTACATATCCCAGGCAATACAGTTTTCACCATAATTAGCGCGAGAATAAGGTGTAAGTTCACTTAAATATATTTAATTTAGTGAGTTTATGTATTATTTTCATTCACGAATGAAGAGCCCCGGGGCATAAAAGTATTTATTAGAGTTGGAAAACGAGACTCCATTTTACAGCCACAATTTTGAATTTTTTTCTGATTTTTTGCATACGACATACGGCAGTAGTAAAAAATAATGAACAATAGGGAAAAATTCCAGTGACCTTCAGTATTAGCATCAGTCTCATTAACTCTCGTGAAACTCACGAGGCAAAACCTGGAGCGCATCGACTTGCTCGTAAAGAATGACCATTTCATTGTTATGAGATGCAGATTAGTTCCCAAAACTCAAATGATGCAAGCATAGATTGTTTCAATTTTAATTAGCAGAAATAGTATATTCATATAATTTGCAGAAAGTGAAAAAAAGATTCATGAAAATTAGTTAATACTTGCAGTAATAATAAAAATGTTATAGTTCACAAGAAAGTATAGCCAGATACTTCGTAGCACGGGAGGAACCCTTATGAAAAAGAAGTACCCATATTTCTTTTTCACAAGGGAAACTCATTTTTTCGTTCAGCAAAGTCTAAAGCCTTAAATTTCGCCCCGATTTGCAATCATTACTTTTTTATTGAACTGCGCTAAAGGACCCCGCACACATCTATGTAAAATATGGTCCCGGTCAATTTGGCTGAAACTGTAGTATAATGTAGTTTATAGTATCCTGATCAAATAAAGTCCTTAGACACTGGGTCCAAAAAACGCCAGGTTTCGAGACAGGAGGGACCAAATGTCACTTTTCATGGACGCGAGATGAGTTCCACGGACCCTCGAAAACTGTTTAGCATTAGGCTCAGGAATCATGCCGAACTCCCTGTTCCTTTTATATTTTGTAGTTTGGGACCCCCCAAACAATAATATCCATGCCTGAATGTCGAGAAAGTATACTTTTTCGTGGGTGTACCAAAGTTAACGTTTCATACATACTCGAGGAGTTCCACAGACCCTCTAGGACTGTTTGGCACCACGCTCAGGGATCATGCCGAACTCACTGTCCCCTTGATATTTTGTAGTTTAGGTTCCCCCCATCATAATATTCATGTCTTAATGTGAAGAAAAAGATAATTTCTTGTGGGTGCTGTACCAAAGTTAACGTTTCATGCACACTAGAGGATTTCCACGAGCCCTCTAGGACTGTTTGGTACCACGCTCAGGGAACATGCCGAACTCGCTGTCTCTTTGATATTTTGTAGCTTAGGGCCTGCTCATCGATAATATTTATGTCATGTCCAACTCTGCCCATGCAATTAAGGAAAGAAATCCGGGTAATCAAGACAATATCAGTGCACGAACATACCAATTAAGGCAATACCGGAGTATTATCCAGCCAGTTAAGGCAAGATTAAAGAATGATCAGGTTAATAATAGCAATATTCTGGTATTTTCCAGCCAGTTAAGGCAAGATTATGAAGCGATCCGGCCAATGATGGTAAAATCAGGAAGTATTTAAACCAGTCATAGCAACATTAGTGTATGGTATGGTATTGGATGACGCTCTGGTCAGTAAAGACAACAATGAGAATTAGTTTGCTTAAACAAGACGAGTTTTGGTATATCATTCTACTGTTCCTTTTGTCCCGCATCCGCAATATTATTAATCATAGATCTGCTTGGATACTTTACTAATATTTTTTCATTGTTCTTTGATTTATCCAGCTGTAGCTCTTGATCATCGGCTGCTTGAACCAAGTTATCTTCTACATAGGATATCCAGATCTGATATTTCGCTGCGCGTCTGAAACGAGAATACACGTGCACTCTGATGGAACCCGGTTCATCGACAAGTTCGTCGAAATCCAAATCTTCCATTCGCTCCCTGTGAAACTTCTCTTGGATTCATCTCCTGCTAGATTTAGTTGATAGATTCCTACCGTCATTTCCATCAGATAATTCATGTCCAGCCTAGGGAAATGAGCTAATTGGTGTTCATTAACATGAATCCAATTGGCATTCCGGCTATGCAGGTTGTCAATTGTAACTCAGGCCTGAACGACGTTGGGTTCACGTGATTTTTGTAACATTGTTGGAGCTAAGTCTACGGTTGCTTCAGCCATATGTATGCATGGACGATACTTATTGAGGATCGTCCCAGTAATACGGTAAAAATCGCCGATGTTAATGGCATGGTTTATGTTCATGAGATTTCCGAAGAACTTAAAAACAGATTTTATATGGCCATTTCATGCCCCTAAGATCCACCTTGGCTTAGAGATCAATCGTAAGTTATTTTATTCTTCTGCATCTTTGTCCACGAACTAACAGAGGTGGCATTTTATGATTAATACCAAGATTTTCAAGAAGCGGTAGGGCATCACGATAATCACGGTTTACAATGATAATGTCATCGTTTTCGAACCATTATCGCAGCTCATCAACATCGATTTCGAATTCATTAGTAAGCATGGCAGCATCGTTATTTCGAGAATCAGAAAAGTAGGGCCCATGCACATCCAAAACATAGCCGTCTGGAGGTACAACTAAGGCTAGCTTAATTAAGGGGCGACCTTTATGAACGCAGTATGTTTTCCTGAGTGCTCTGCGAAGTCCGTTACATGTCTCTGTATATACTGCTCCCGTGTTATAGCCGTTAACCCTACGTTGTTGGGAACAAAACGTGTCACCAAAGATCTTTTCACAATAAAAATAATAAGACTCACACTTTGCCTACTATCGTATCCAAAAATAACTTTTAAAAAGTCATTACTCAGCCCTTAGCGAAACTTACAAAAAAAAAACATCAACTGATCCTTTTTACTAATACGGCGATATACCCATGGATCTTGTACAGTATCACGTACAGCATAGCAATACGTATATAAATCCCTGACTTTCTCGAGTGTTATGGTACTGATTGAATTGAACTCTTTCTCTGAAAACGTTTCTGCATTATTAAAATCAGGCTCATCAATCTTCGATAATTCACGTAAGCCTTAAAAAAAATTGCAACTGTATACTAGATAAGCGATAAGGCCTATTGCAAACTTCTAAACCTTGCAGTAGGACGTTTGGTATAAAGCCACTCACATCCAAATGTTCAGGACAAGAACGAGTTGATTCAGGTACGTAAATATTTTTTTTACAAAAGCATTTACCCTACATTTCACCGACAACCAGGTCACATCCTGCATTCTGTTATAAAATATACAAGAACTATTTCTTCTTTGTTTTAAAACATTGAGTGTTAGACAATTAGGGTCAAGTGCTAAATCATTCATCTCCATATTAATGCTTCAATTGCAATTCAGGCATACGACGGCACGACGATAAACTGGGATTTGTTGTTTTTGCTAATTTTCTGCATCAGATATGGTTACCATCTCTCGTGGCTGTAAGGCGATTGCACATATGTAGCAACAGATTCTGACGGGTGGCATGACTAAATTCCAGTTATAGGGGAATTCTCCAGCGTTCCTTTTTATAGACTTGACTCGCTCTTATTCAACCAAACATTTGTTATATATAGTAGTTAAATACCATCCCTGTAGTTTAGTCTAGACGTCGTAATTGACGGGAAGCGTACAACTGTGCACGAGCCCATCTTTGCACGACGATGGCCACAGGCACAACTGTGCACCAGGCCATATGTGCAAGTCTACATTTAGACATGCACAGTTGGAAGTCTCCCATCTGTGCACGTGAAGCGTTAATAGGGTACAGTCTGTGCACGTCGATATTTAGTCATTTTGTATTCTTTTTATTTTATTTTTTATTTTATTTAGTCATTTAGACATTTAGTCGACATTTAGACGTCCTCAGTTGGGAGTATCCCATCTGTGCACGTTGAAATGTAAACGTGGACAGATGGCCTAGTGCGCTGTTGTGCCTGTGGCCAAAAACGTGCACAGTTGAGCCTATGGCAACCGATGTGCACAGATGACAGATGTCCGTCACCAGTAATTGACAGGACCTGATTAATTAATTAGTTTGAATAAGTAGGTACGCACGTTGTAATTTTTAATCACATTTAGCTTGTGTTAGTCTGACCCAAAAACTACCATGAACATTTTACAGTAGTTAAACCACCCCCGGACACCCACGACAAAAAACAATCCATCTCTCAACCTTTATCTCGAGATATTATCAATCAGGGGACCCTAAAATACAAAATACAATTAGAAAGGATAGTTCGTCATGATCCCTGAGCATGGTGCGAAACAGTCCTCGAGGGTCCGTGGAACTCCTCGAGTGGGCATGAAACGTTAACTTTGGTACAACAACCACGAAAAAGTATTCTTTTCTCGACATTAAGATATGAATATTATTGTTCACGGGATCCCAAACTACAAAATATCAATGGAACAGAGAGATCGGCTTGACCCCTGAGCATGGTGTCAAACAGTCCTCGAGGGTCGGTGTAACTCTTCTCATCTGCATGAAAAGCGACATACGATTCAAGACCGATGGAAAAGTATCCTTTCGTCGACCTTTAAGACAGGGATATTATTGTTCAGGGAGTTCCAAACTACATAATGTTCAAGGGACAGTGAGTTCGGCACGATCCCGGAGCGTGGTGCCAAACAGTTCTCAAGGGAAGGTGTAACTGTTCTCATCTGCATGAAAAGTAACATAGGATGCTACACCGACGGAAAAGTATCCTTTTGTCGATCTTTAGACATGGATATTATTATGCAGGGGTCCAAAACTACAAAATGTACAAGGGACAGTGAGTTGGGCCATATCCCTGATTATGGTGCCAAACAGTCCTAGAAGGCCCGTGGTACTCCTCGAGTATGCATGAAACGTTAACTTTGGTATAACACCAACGAAAAAGTATCCTTTTCTCGACATTCAGGCATGGTTTTTTTGTTTACGATGATCCCAAACTACAAAATATAAAAGAAACACAGAGTTCACCATGATCCCTGAGCGTAGTGCCAAACAGGCTTCGAGAGTCCTTGGAACTCCTCTCGCGTCCATTAAAAGTGACATTTCGTCCCTCCTATCTCGAAACCTGGCGTTTTTTTGGACCCAGTGTGTAAGCACTTTATTTGATCAGGATATTAAAAACTACATTATACTAGACTTTCAGCCAATTCGACCGGGACCATATTTTCCATATATGTATACGGGATCCTTTCAAAATGCACAAGTGCATTTTCAATTATTTATTTATTCTATGTTTACTTAAAGTGTGAGAAAATCCAGTTTTCAGCAAATCATTATTACCTTTATAACAGCGATTGGCGGATAATGAAAATCATTTTAAATCATCGCAAGTGTACTCCCACAATGCAAATGATTTGATTGTTGTACGTTTTCATTATTATTCAGATGTTACATTGAACATTGTAAACACATTGCCAACATTGTAATTTATGTTGAAACAAATGCGTTCTTCCAAGAAATCGCTTTAAATTGAGGTGCTGGATTGAATATAGACAGATAAACTTTTTCGGCTCGAGGGGTATGAGTTCTTGTAGTTTTAAAATTTTGTTTAGAACACAAATTTTTGGAAATTCAATTACTGCAAGAAATTTGATTGTATTCATTCAAAAAATATTTTCAGAATTCTTCTTTTTGTCCTGTCAGGCTTTATTTGCGCTCGCGCCAACAAAATTTATGAGCCCTTATTCGATCCGACAGCTCAATTATTGTAAACAGGATTTTTAGTTACAATTTTTAGAAAACAATAAAAATCGTAAATGTTATAAACAATTTTTTGCAGTTTTAAAATTTGTGGTTTTCCTTTATCATCTGAATTGTTTTAAATATTCCTAAAACTAATATATGTTTGATTATATTTGTTAAAGTAAATAATGGTTGATTTTGTAAACAAATGAAATAAGTAAATATAAAACTTTGGCCTGGAAAATTTTTTTGCACTTGTGCTTTTTCAATAGCATTCAATATTCTCAAAAAGAACATAGATTCAAATTGCTTTAAATTTTCGGGAGAGATTTGCATTCACTATTGCATTCACTATTGATTTACTGTGCCAGATCCATTTATTATTGACCTGCCGTTATAAAAAAACTATCTTTAGATTGGCAAAAGCCGTTTTGTCTAAAGGAAAAATGTTAAGACTTTTCATCTATTCATTTCGACTGCTTAGCAAATAAAAAAACAGAATTACATATGTATCATTTTCCACAATACCTAAAGTATCTTAAATGATTTAGAGAAATCCGAACTTAAAAACATCGCTAAATTAAATATACCCATACAAATTTTTTTTATAACAATTTCTCAGTGTTAGTTTTTTTTCGAAAAGAGTGATTTTGCAAATCTTTCTCACAACAACTTGAAGCGTTTTTAGTGAAAAAACTAATTTTCCAGGGCAAAGTGCCTAAGCTTATTTAGTTCATTTTTTGCAAGATTAACACACGTTGCATTAAAAAAATAATATAATTGAACCAATGTTACTTTCTGTGGGGTAGCACGGACGTCGACCCAAGGGATAAAGATCTAGTGGAATACCTAATTACTACTGATTTAGATATTCTTAATACGGGGAACACCCCGACGTTTCGTAACTCGGTCAGGGAGGAAGTCATTGACATTACTCTCTGTACCGGTAGTTTTACAGATAATATCAAGAAGTGGAGTCGCAGATGAGCCCACTCTCTCAGATCACTCACAGATAGAGTTCGAGTTGGAATCCATTGTGCCCGTTTCTGGCCATAAATGGGCCAGAAATCCAAGAAGAACGGACTGGGTTCAGTTTTCCGCGGAACTAAGAAGTGCACTCTCAGAGGTGCCCAGGTCAATTAGAGACGTGGACACCGTGGAAATGGCAGCCGAGACTTTCACGAAAGCCACAAAATCTACTTATGAAAGTAGCTGTCGACCTTCAAGAGTCAGAAAGGCTAAAACAAACTGGTGGAATGGGAAACTCGAAGAGCTTCGCAGGGAAACCAGAGAGAGGTTCACACATGCCAGTACTGGCAAGACGGGGGACCTTTGGACCTCATTCAAGACAATAAGGGATGAATACAGGAGTGCAATACGTATAGCAAAGCATGAAAGCTGGACCAACTTTTGCACAGATATCGAGAAAGGAGCAAAGGTGGTAGACTGGATAAGCTGCTTTCTCGAAATCCGGACGCTATTCTCGGCACTCTGAAATTGCCCGGCGGGGACCTTGTTTCATCTGATCAAGGCACGTTTCCTGGACTTTACAAAGTTAGGAGAAGAGGGGAGGACACCTCTGAGGCAATTAAAGTTGCCTGTTGCCCAAATAGGCCCGAATCGGCGGCTAGCCAACGAGATTGTTACCCCTGCCAGGGTCAGGTGGACCCTGAAGTCCTTCAGTCCTTACAAGTCTCCCGGTCCAGATGGTATATATCCAGTCTTCTTACAGAAGGCTGGTGAAA
>JAAAKG020147999.1:0-10343 GCA_010014905.2 Druon quercuslanigerum
AGGAATAGGAAGAGGGTGAATGAAAAATGTAAACCCTTAGGGGACACATTAGAAGCTTCCACTAACAAAAAAACAAAAGCTATATATATATATATATATATGTGTGTGTGTATATATGTTAGGACGGTCCGAAAATATCAAATCTTTGGAAATACAAATAGCTGGGGCTGAAAAGTTGCTACGTGTTATTAAAAATAAGAAACTCTGACAATTTAAAAATTAAAGTCTTACTATGCGCAAGTAGAACACATTTTTTTTGAATTTAGAAAAAATTTCCTATTTGCACGAAAATTGTGGTAATTTTTCTTTATATACGGTGTTTGGTATTGACTTAAAATAACAAAAAAAATTAGGAAAATATAACTTTTGCTTCGGTTAAAATCTTCTTAAAATGAGCAAAAATTACATTTTTGTAAGATTTGGCTAATTTTTTATTGAAATTAAAAAAAATACGAATTAAAATATTGAACCTTTACAGTTTTGATAACAAATTTTGTAGAATAATTCTGTGTTAAAGGTTTATAACTGAAAAATTTTATATTTGGACGGTGTAGATAATGGTTAATTAATTGTTTGATCAGAAAAAATGTGTCTAATAAATTTTAGTGCTTTAATTCTAAATTAGAATATAGCGTCTAAATTTTAGAATTTCAACAGCTTTGACTTTGAAGCATTCAATTTAGTTTCCAACTTTAAATTGTGTTGAATGAATTTGCGTTGGTTACATTTGGGATTAAACGTGTGTAGCTTTTTTGTAAATGCAATTCAAATATACGCGCCGTTGCAATGATGGTAGTCATGGTGGGAGAGCCCCGGGCTGTTATTGCTCCGAGGTCTCTCGCCGTCACGAATGACGATCTAGCTGCTCCCACCTGCTCGCCGAACTTATTTCGTTCTTGAAATCCTGAATTACCTTAGTGTCATTAGACCAGAGTGCCCGTTTTAATGAAAGAAAAAAATTCCCGGTTCGCAAATATTTTTCACGGTCAATGAAATTAAAAAAATTAAACTCTGAAGCGAAAAATTGTTTTATTTTAAGTAATAAAAATGGAACTCAAAAATGGAACTCTTGAATTTTCAACTTTTAAAACTGAAGTTTAGAAGTTCTTTAAATTTAAAAATGTTGTATTTAAACGCTCCATAATTTAAACGTGTAAAACGGAAGCTACTAAGATTGTTTAACAGAACATTTTGAAATTAAATGCAGTTAAAAATAGGATGATTAAATTTTTTTCTAAGCTGATCACTTCTTAAATTAAAAGTTATTTTTATTTTAAATAGTTTAAAAATCCTAAAAATGCTTTAAAATTTTATTTCAAAATCTTGAAACATTTAAATGTTCTTTGATAGTTTTTCAAATTTTTCATTATTTTTTTCAAAGACAAAAGTTGTTTAACCAAAAAATGTCTACAAGTTTTTTATAAACTACAATAACATTTTATTAACAAAAATTACATCTACTTTAAATATAAAGTACTTAGATTTATGGCCAAACGACACAAGTTGCAGTAAAATGTTTAATAATAATTTTTATTTGAATAAAATGTCCATTTTTTAATGATAAAAATAAGACAGCAAAATAATTTTGTTGCAATACTAATGCATATCATGAATGGTAATAATATAAGTTTATTGAAATGATATACATTTTTGAGGATGGCTAAGAATAAAAATTAATGCAAAATGAGAAGCAAATATCAAATTAACCATTAAAAAGGAGATTTGTACTGATATAGTTGAATATATACTTACAGAGTTGAACATAATAGAGAAAAGTTCGCATTCTTGACGAAATCGAGTGCGAAGCACGAGATACGACAAGATTAGAAACAGAACATTCTCAAGATGCGTGTGAAAATTTCAAAAATGAATTTTTCGTTCAAAAAATGTGCTTAAAAAGAAAATTAAAAAAGGTTTTTAAACATACCAAATTATTTCCTCAAATTTCGAGAAGAGTGCAACAGATTTCAAAGCAAAATTTTTTAATTGGGTAAGGTTAATAAATAAAAAGAAAATCAAGTAAATTCAAGAAATATTTAAAAGACTGGAAGAGATTCAAATCGAATTTTAAACTGGCATTTGTTTATAAATTTCGATTTTTAAATATTTCAAAAATAAGCTTTAGAAGCTTTAAAGGAATTTCGAAATATTTCATGGAGAAAAACTATTTTTCTTAAAATTCGTGGGAAAAATTTAGAAGATTATAAGTCAATTTTTTTACATCTTGAATGATTTTTCAACATTTTAAGAAAAATTTTAGTCTGTAAAAAATATTTGAAGGCATTTAAGTCGTTTTAAATAGATTAAAAATATTTAAAAACTTACAGAAATTTCCGAAAATTTACCAAATATTTCTTGATTTTTTCGAAACTTCTAAATCTTTTAAACATCTTTCAAAAATACTTGAATTGTTCCTAATATCTATTAAATTCCTGTAAAATAATAATCTTTAAATTTTTAGAGAAAAAATTGAACAGTTATTAACTTGACCTCATATCCTTTCTTAATATATGAAAACTTTGCAAAAACTTTAATGTCTTAAAATACTTATCTCAACATTCCAAAATTTAGCTTTTAAAATTTTATTTCAGTTGTAAAATAATTGTAATTGTAAATAATTGTAAAATAAATTTTACATAATCTATTATATGAAGAAATATCTAATGATTTTAACACTTTGACCCGAGGGCCAAACATGGTAGAAAAAACCGTCGTAGAATTTTAAATAAAAACTTTACTCTGTATAGATTAATTTTAAAAATGAAAAACAGTAATACCTAAATTTTATTTTAATATGTTAGACACTAATTATTACCAATAAAATTGGTAAATAGTTGGTGATCTAAAAGATTTTTGCGACATTTTTTTACCATGTTTGACCTGCGGGGAATAGATTTCAGGAATGCAATTATGAAAATGTCTCCATTAGTTAGTAAAATACTATAAAAAATACTATGTCTTTCAAATTATACAAAAACTTAAAAATGTATATTTTATTTGAAAATTCATTTCATCCATGGAAATTTAAACTATTTTGTAGAAAATTCAAATTTTCACCAGAAAATTTACTTATGCATTTATGGTTAAATACTTATTGAACAAATTTTAATATTTATTTTTAAACTTGAAAATTTAACAACTTTATTGAATTTTTTTACAAAAATTATATTTTTGGTTGAAAATTCATACTTTTCATAGAAAATTATTCTTCTTGGGTTGAAAATTCATTTTTTGGTTCATAATTTAACTTTTTTTTGTTAAAAATTCGATTTTTTGGTTGAAAAATCATTTTTTTACGCTGAAAATTTAACTATCATTTTTAGTTGACATTTTTTTTATTTGAAAATTTAACAGTTTTGTTGAAAATTTTATTGTTTTTTTTTGCCTAAAAATTATTCTTTTTCAGCTAGAAATTCATCTTTTTTGGTAGAAAAGTGTTCTTTTTGTTTAAACAATCAAGCATTTCAATTAAGAATTCATTTATTGCGTTAAAAATGCATTTGCTTGTAAATTTATTTTTTTTAAATATTCAAAATATTGTTAGCTGTCTCGAATTTTTATCATAATTTTGAAAAATCATGCAAGATTTAAAAAGATTGCCTTATAATCTTCTAAATTTTCCCAAACATTTTATGAAAGGTTAGTTTGTCCTCTTAAAACGCTAAAGTTCATCCTACTTTTCTAAAACTGTTCTAAAGTTTTAATTTGTTTAGAATCACTTCAAATGTATTAAATATTTTTTTAATTTACTCGATTATGAAAATAATTATATTTTTCTGCAAAATTAAAAAAATTGCCTTTAAAATTTTTCGGATTCTTTGATAATTTTTGAAATATTTTGAAATATTTTAAAAGAATATCTTAAAATTAATTTTTCGAAATAAAAAAGTATTTTAATTATTCCTAGGAACCTAAAAGAATTTTTTTCAGTTTCGTGAATCCTTAAAAAATGCTTTAAAAATCTATACAGTTTGAATTCTTACAGAATCGTTTCAAAAATTCTGAATCTCTTCAACTTACTCAAATTTGAAAGCACATTTTGTAAACCAACATATACTAAAAAAAAATGTGTAACAGAATTGCAGAACAATGCTTAATAAGATTTATATTCCTTAATTTTTCTAAAATTACGTAATATAGCAAAACTGCAAAACTTTGCTTCAAAATTTTGTAGTTACTTTTTAAAAGTTTTAGGAAATAATAAAAAGTGTTATGTAATCTTTTTCCAATTTTTGCTTAGAATTAATTACAAAAAAATCATTTAACGTTTTCGCATGAACTTTCTTTCATTCTCTTTACACCATGCAAAATTCAGTTTACTCAAAAACTCCTAATAGCCAGTTAGCCACCGAAAAAGAATAGTGAAGTCGGAATGGAGACACTAGTCCCTCTAGGGACGTCCACGTCACAGAGTGAAGCGTTCCTAGCCAAAAGCTAGATTTTACAATTATGCCAAGTTCAGAAAAGCATGCAAATACGCTTGGATAATGTACGACTTGACGCCACAGTTCATATTTGTTTTAAATCTCATTTAAATTTCTTCAATTTTTTGCATTGATAAGAGTGCTGTATGAGTGCCGGAACGTTGGTGATTGTATTTATCAATGTATTTGTTTTTGTGAGTTGATATTGATAAACACAAAAAAAGACGAGACAATTCAAACATAAATTATATGTATAAGAAAAAATTATTATTTTTTTTTTTTTAACAAAAAAAAATAGACGGAAAGGGATTTGGTTGGTTGCCTTCTCATTTTTCTTTTCTCTTTTTTATATTTTTTGGTTTTCATTCAAAGAGAGAAGTTCTTTGTCTTTTATTTTTAGGGGGAAAAAAGGGAAGGGATTTTTTTCAGACTGCAATAGGGATATTTTATGGTGATTGTCCCAATTAGGTTTCAATGGTTTCAAAAGAATAACGAGAGCTCAAAAGATTTTAAATTCGTTTTAACAGATTCCAACAAATTTCGAAAATTTCAAGGGATTATGTGCGATTTGTAATGATTTTTAGTTTGACTTTAAAGGAATTCTAGAGAAGTTTTGGAAAAAAATTTAAGTAATGAAAATTTTTATGAATAACTTGAAACGGCCTACACAATCTTTATAATTTAATATACAGGGTGTCCCGCGAGTACTGTAGTTAATTTTGTGGAGGGGTTGTGCACAAAGAATAAGCAAAAAAGTCCCGAGCACTTTTTTGATCCGATGCTTATTCTGGTCACAACAGAGGGTACAAGTTGTATTTACGTGTGAGCACGTGTGGCGTGCGCACGCCGTCTCAACCAAGCAGTCCAGCGCTTCGGTAGGGGTTGCTTCCACAAATAATGTAAGCTCGATTTTAAAGAATTTCTAGAGTTTTTTTACGAATTAATTAAATTTAATATAATTACATTGGGTTTTAAGGTATTTAAAGGAATATTACAATATTTATAGAATTTGATTGAATCTCCAGGGATTTAAAAGATTTTTAAAGATCTGAACGGATTTTTTTTAGAGAACTTTAATGAATAAGTTTAATTTAACGAAATGTCTCATCGTGCCGAAATTCGGGATAAGTATTTAAATATTTTTGATAAATTTGGCTATTCATCCCGAATTTCCGGGACACAGTCTTAATTTAAGTTATTTTCAAGCGATTTGAAGTAACTTCTACTTATTCTCATGGATTTTTACGATTATATATTCATATATTTTAAAACATTTCAAGGAATTTTCTATATTTATATTTTCTATATTTCTTTTCTATATTTCTATAATTTCCAACAATTATAAGAGATTTCAAAGTAATTCACAAGATTGAAAGAATTTTAAAGAATCTCAATGATTTTAAAGGATTTACGATATTTTAAAAAGGATTCAAAAAAACTTTTGGGGTTTCCAAAGATTTTAAACTAGATTTTAAGGGATTTCTAGAGAAGTTTGGGAAATAAATTTAATATGATGTCAAGGGATTTCAAGGAATCTTACGAGATTTAAATAATTGTATTGAATCTCCAAAGTTTTCAAGATAGCTGGGGATCTGAAGGAGATTTCTTTTCTTGTGAACTTTAAATTATAACCGGAAAAGGTTATTACTTATTACGATTATATAGTCACATATTTAAACAAATTCTAAATAATTTAAAGAGATTATACAAATTTCTAGGCAATTGAAAGAGTTTTTTAGCATTTCCTAATATTTCAAGGATTTAAAAGAATTTCATAAGATAAGGAACCTCGCATTTTTTCAAAGGATCTACGGGGATTTCAAGGGATTTTAATGAATTTTGTAGGATTTCCCAAGATTTTAAGATTTTTTGGTGAACTTTGGATAATAAATTAAAAGAAATAAAATTTTAAGGAATTTCTTTAGCAATTTCAAATATTTCAAAAAATTTCAAAGATTGCTCCTTATTTGAATGGATACTTACGATTTCCAAATTTTCAATGATTGGAAAAGATTTTAACAAATTCCGATCAAACCTTAGAAAATAAAATACATTTTATTTCAATGGGATTTCTCCAAATTTGAGTGACTTCATAGAATTAATAATCAAAAATTTCAAATGATTCAAAAAAATTTAATTTATTTTAAAAGATTCCAAAGAATTTCAAGAGATTTCTCAAATTTTAAGATATCAAAGAATTGTTTGGGGATTCCAAAGATTTCAAAGACTTTAGGAAATCTTACAAATTGCAAGAATTTTCTAGATAAACTTTGGGGAATAAATTAAATTTAATTTATTTCCAAGGAATTTTAGATTATTTCTAACTATTTAAAGGATTTTAAAGGTTTCAAAAGAAGTATAATTATTTTCTAGATTGAATTCTCTGTAATTGCAAAAAAACTATAGAAAATTCATGGTAGGGAAATCATTATAGACCTACATACTAACTATCTTATTTCTTTTTGTAAGGTCAGTTTGCAACTTTTCATGAAAGTCACTTTCGTTTCTTTTTTCTATCAATTGTCAGGGAATTTTTTATAGAGCGTGCCTAATTTAAACAAAATTGCAATATCAAATTTAATAACTGTGTTTCTTCAATTGTACAAGTAGCTTTATATTATTATATTGAAGTATTTTGTTGAAAATTTTTTTTTAATTAATTTTTTTAACCTCATATTATAATTATATATTTTATTGGACATTAACCGCTTTTAGATAAAAATTCAAGTACCTGGTTCAAAATTCTTTTTTATTTGAATTCAAGTAGTTTTGCTTACAAATTTAAATCTTTTTTGGTTGAAATTTTGCGTTCATTAATTACTTTTCTAAATATTGAACTATTTCATTAAAAGTTCATTTTCTCTGATTAAAGACTCATCATTTTAATTTAAAATTCATATTTGGTTGAAAAATGAGATATTTTGTAAAATATTTGTTTCTTTTTCGCATGAAAAATTTTTTATTTTGACGAAAACTATAACTTTTTGAGTTGAATATTCCATAATTATATTGAAAAATTCACCTTTTTGGTTAAAAATACATTTACTCTAGTTAAAGATTCATCATTTTAGTTAAAAATTCATATTTTTATTTAAAATTTAACAATTGCAGTTGAAGATTCAGCACTGTAATTGAAAATTCATCACATTGTTTAAAAATGTAACTATATTGCATAATTTTAGTTGAAAATTCATCTCTTTGGTTGAACATTAATTTTTTGAAGTGAAAGGTAGAAATTAATCTAGTTTCAAAATCCATTTTTTCACTTTTGAAAATTCATTTCTCACAGTTCAAGATTCATCATTTTGTTTTAAAATTGAACTATTCTAGTTTAAGATTCATCATTCCAGTGGAAAAATCAAGTATTTCAGTTAAATATTGATCTTTCTGGTTTAAAATTCATCTATTCCAGTTAAACATTCATAGTTTTAGATCAAAATTCATTACTTTGGTCAAAATTTTTGTTCGTAGAAAATGTATTTATTTTTAATAAAAATTAAAATATTCCATGATTGGTTGAAAACTGATTTTTTGGTTTAAACTCTAACTTTTTGGTTAAAAATGGACGTCTATGTCCATTTCTATTCGAGTAAAAGATTCATCATTTCAGTTGAAAATGCATCGATTTGGTTATAATTTATGTTCTTTTTAAAATGCATGTATTCTGTTGAAAAATCTTCTTCTTTGGCAGAAAATTAATCTTCTTGTTTGAAAACTAATATTTTTGCTTGAAAATTCAGGTATTCAAATTAAATATTCATAATTTTCGTTAAAAACACATATTTTTGCTTGGCAATCAAACTACTTGGTTCGAAGTTAAACTCTTAAGTTAAAAATTTATCCTTTTTGTATAAAATCGAATATTTAAAATCACTTTTGTTGAGAAGTTGTGTTTTTTGTTGAAACTTAATTTTTGCAACTGAAAATTAACCAATTCCAATTTTTTTATCTATTTTATTTAAAAAATCTACTATTTGGTATTTTGGTAGAAAGTTACGCCTTTTGGTTGCAAATTTAACTGATTTGTTAGTAAATAATCTATCTAGTTAAAAATGTAATGGCTTTACTTTAAAAATTAGAAATATAAAGTGGTTTAAATTGAATGTAATATATAGTAGCCACATTAATTTAACCTACATATTCACTGAATGTTAAGTATAAGAAGATACATTAAAATTTTGTTTGAATTGTTATTCAAAGTCACAAATTTTCGGGACAAATTCAGAGAATAAATAATTATTTTTTTAGTGTTATTAAGGTATTAAATTAGTCTACGGTTCTAATATATTAAAGAATATCTTGTAATATAATTTTATCGCTTTAAAAAATGCGAAATATTTGAATGGATTAATGTTATGCAAAATTATACCAGGAAAGAACCTGGAATTGTCCGCGAATATCTTCCAGGATTTGAATAGACAACCTGTTTAATGTATTTTTTAAAGAGTTTTATTGAAATACTATATATTATTATTATTAAAAATATACTAGTAATAATAATTAATAGCAATAACTCTTTTCTTGACAATCCCACATTTTTTGGCAATCTCAAGCGCGGGTAATTGTCAAAATTAAGTCCAAATTTGTAATCTAAACTTTTCTAAAATCCATCTAGTTTACTGAAGTATTTGTGTTTTTTCTTGTTTTAGAGATGTATAGGAATTTTGATAGAAAAGGAATATTTGGAGCGCAAAGAGGGTGAAAAGGATATGTACAACTACCTGGCGTAATTTGTTTATTGAGGAAAAACTAACAGTTTATCTATCGCATCTACCTCTTGAAAATGTAAATATCGTTGAAGACAAAAAAAATATATATAAATAATTTTTCACTGTGCTCGTTACCTGTTAAAATAATTATTTGTTTCAAAATGGTCTATTTTATGTGTAATGACAAACTCTTAACTTCTAAAGGCTGAAATAAATTATTTTGAAAAAAATTACGAGTAATTATTTCTGAATTAAAAAAAAATGGTTTTTGTTTTCTCTTCAAATGTATGCAGTTTCGTCCAAAAATACCTTTGGATAGTTCTGTATCTTCCGTTTTGAGCATTTATTTTATGAATGGCATTTTCCCGATTATTTTTAGAAAAAAATCATAATTTTAGGCATTTAATTCGTATGCGTTTAAATTTAAAAATATTGTTTAAGCATTCATTTGACGAACTATATTATTCAGATTTCTTATCTCCGAGACGATCAGAAACACACAGAAAAATGGTTCAGTCACTCAGTGACTTTCTTTACTTTTAAGAAAACAGAAATCATAATTTAAAAGTTTTGAAGTTCTTTTTTTATTATTAATATTTTTGTTAAATAATTGATTGCTTCAATTAATGTTCCGCATATGCCTGTAAAAGCCCCTTTTTCAAAACCTTCAAATTTAAACATATTCAGAAGTACATCATCGAAATAATTCACAATTCGGGAACGCTTAAATTTAAAAATATTGTTGAGCATTCAATTTATGAATGCGATTATTCCGATTTCTTATCTCTCAGGCGTTCAGCTAACACATAAAAATATTTTAGTCATTGCATGACTTTCTTTACCTTTAAAAAAACAAACATCATAATTTAAAATTTTTTAAGCTCTTTTTTTATTCGTTGAAATAAACTAATGCTCAAATTAATGTTACGCATAAGTCTGTCGAATTAAAAAATTTTCAGAAGCACAAATTTGAAATAATTCTCAATTCGGAAACGTTTAAATTTAAAAATATTGTTAAACCCATTAACGACCAAAGCTATCAATTTTATAAAATGAGTTTGACCGCAAAATTTATAGGTATAACAAAACAATAAGTAGATCAAAAGTACTGTTCCTTATGTTTTTGGGTGGGATAAATTCGAATCCGTGGTCAAAATTCGAATATTTTGACTTCAAAATTAAATATGGCGGTTTTTGCATACAAAAATAG
>JAAAKG020148000.1:0-10343 GCA_010014905.2 Druon quercuslanigerum
ACTTTTTGATGTTTTGAAATCTTTTTATATAATCTCTTAAAATTATTTTAAAAAATTAAAGACTGATTTTAATTTTTTTGTAACATAAAGAAAAGGTTTTCATTTTTGTGAAGACTTATGAAATTATTTTTAAAAATCTCTTAATTAAATTTATAAAAAAATATAAAATTATATAACTTTTTTTTAAATTCTTAAATAATCTTATCTTTAAAATTATTTCAAAATATTTGAAGCTTCAAAATTTCAAAATTTAGGCTTCAAAATATTTGAAGCCTAAATTTGTTTTATATCTCTCAAATTCTATTTAATATTTCTTGAATTTACTTGATTTATTCTTTTTTTGATTTATGAACCTCACAAAATAGAAATATTTGCTCTAAAATCTTCTACACACTTTTTTTGAAATTTTAGGACATCGTTTGATATATTTGAATTTTTTTAAATTTTCCATTAAAGTTCATTTTTCAAAATAAAAAATGATTTACAATTTTTTCATGAACATTACGATTTTTTTTTAAATTTTTATCAGAACTCATTAACCTTCTAATTTTTAAAAATTAATAAAAATTTTCCTGATTTTTTTTTAATTTTGCAAAGTGAAACAGAATTGCCTTAAAATCTGTTAGGTTCTTCTTTAAATTTTTTTTTGATCTTCTAAAATATTTAAAAACAATTTTAAAATAATCTCCTCAAATAATTGTTAAGAAATAACAAATTATTTTTATTTTTCCTCGGAAGCTAACAAAATTCTTCAAAAATCTTTTTAAGTCTTAATTATTTTTTTATGGTTTCAAAACTTCTAAATATCTCTTATAATTATTAAAAGTTTTATATAATTATACAATATAGAAACAGTGCAAAATTTTGCTTAAAAAGTTTTCACATTCTTTTTAAAAATTGTAGGAAATAATAATAAATGTCTTGAAATCTTTTCCTATCAGTAACCAGATTCCTACCTTACCGCCACTTTTTTTATTTCCTAACTTATTTTTACACCAAGCGCCACATCGAGTTAAAAATTTGGGATAATAAATAAGAAGCACAAAGAAATCTGGCTCTGGCCCTAAAATTTAATTAATTATAAATTTTTTTTTCAATATTTATAAAAAAACTTTTTTCATAACCATACAAATTTAGAGCCAGACGCAAATTTCTTAGTACTTCTTAATTATTATCCTAAATTTTTAACTTGATGTGGCTGTTCGTGTGAAAATAAGTCAGGAAATAAAAAAAGCGGTGGTAAGGTAGAAATCTGGTCACGTGACCCACTCATCACATGGCCTTAAGAGATTTTTTATTCTCGTTTAAAAAAAAATTTCTCAAAGTCTTCCATATTTTTTTTCCAAATTTTGAAATCTGTAAACATAAAATTATTCTTTGAAAATAAAAACTAAATCATTTTAAATTTTTCCAGAAATCTTGAAAACAATTTAATCCCCTCAAGTCTTTCATAATTATTAAAAAGCTTCGATTTTTTTTCGAATTTTCCAAAATAAATTTTTACCCATAATTTTATTTTTTTTTACACTTTAAAGTTGTAAGAAAGTTTACAAATTATAGCGAGGTAGCAAAATGTTAAGAAAATAATTATTTCCCATGCTTAAAAATCACTTATTATTTAAATTTTCTCTTCTATCAATAATGTTCAGAAACATTTAGAAATAAATTTGATGATAATCGAAAATTATTTATATAGAAATTTTGATATAAAAAGTTGATGGGGCAGAAAATTCATAAAGAAAAAATGTTAACTAATCTGGTCCACCCCCACCACAAGCACACACATAACATATCGTAACGAAACATAAACCCTCACCCCCCTGTTAATGCTACGTAATATGTGACGTTCCCTAACCTGTCTCGGGAGACATATCATCATAATTGGTTATGGGCTGCATTTATTTGTGAAAAAACAAAAACAATTATTTCTTTTCTCTCATCAGTTTCTTGAAAGTGAAATTGAAATATTTTCGTGCTACGGTATACTTAAGAAGCTAATTTCAATAACATCTTCGTGTTTCACGCACTGAAAACGATTACTGAACTATTATTGCAAAAACAAAATTCATTTTCAGAGTTTCGTAGCCCCAAGCAGAAATCCTTAAAGTTTGGCTTCAGTGTCTGCCCATCCGTCGTAATTTTTTCCAAGCAGGATAAGAGTTGAGCGGGAAAGTAGGAGAAGTAAGGGGAAATGAGCGGTGGTGAAGCAGAGGAAACGAGGGAAATTATAGGCAGGGAAGTGAGGGGAGAAGTTGCAGGGGAAATGAAGGTGACGGGAAGTAGGCGAAGTAAAGGGTAGAAAATTAGGGGAATTGATGAAAAAAATTTCGCGGTAAGTAGAGGGAACAAGAGGGGGAAATTAGTAGGAGCGATGGAAAATCAAGTAGGAGAAGTAAGAGAATTGAAGGGAGGAAAGCAGGGGAATTTGTGGGAAATAATTAAAGACGTATGGGATGTGATGGGAAACAAGGGGAATGAAGGTATAGGAAGGTAGGGAAAGGGAGGGGAAACGAGTTAAGTTGAAATTAGGGGAGAGAAAGTAGGTGAATTAGGAGAAGTGAGAGGAAGTCAATGGTGGAGGAGCAGAGGAAGTGAAGGGAAACTAAGAGAAGTAGAGCAAATTATTAAAAATATGAATAAATAGGGGAGGGAAAGTAATGACTAAGGAAGGGAAGTAAAAAAGGGAATTGACAACCGGAGAAGCGAAGGAAGGGGGAGTCAAAAATGAAGAAGTTGGATGGCGAAGGGTGAAGTGAGGGGTGGGAAGGTATATAAAGGTGAAGCTAGAAAAATTTGAAAAAGTTACGCGAAGTGAAATAGAGGAACTAAAAGGTAAATTAGAAGAGATGTGTAGCAGTAGTGAGAGAAAATAAGGAGTGTCGGAGTAGAGGAACTCAGGAGAAATGTGGAGAGTTTAAATAGTGAAAGTGGCGGTAAATTAAGGAAGGAGAAGTCAAAGGAGTTTTGAAAACTTATGGGTGTGAAAGTAACGCAAGTTATGGAGAATTAGGGGAAATAAGGGGAAGAAAAGTAAATAAAATTATAGGGAATAGACAAAGAGAGTGCAGGGGAAATAGGGAGAGATTAAATAAGGAAAGTGAGGGGAAATTAAGGTAGGAGACGTCGAAGAAGTTATAGTAAATTATGAGTGCGGATGTAAGGTATGTTAAGGGAAATTAGAAGAAATCAGAAGAATTACAGAAAATGGAGGGAGGGAATACAGGGGAAATGATAGAAAATAATGTGAAAAAAATTAAAGGAAGCTAAGGAAAATGTGACGAGGCGAAAGAAGGGGAGAGAAAGTAGGTAGGGAAATGAGTTAAGATGAAATTATGGGAGGGAAAGTAGGTGAAGTAGGGGAAGAGCTAGAAAATCAGAGATGATGGAGTAGAGAAAGTGAAGGGAAACAAGGAGAAGTAGAAAAGATTATTAAAAATAAGTATCAGTAGTGCACGGAATGTAATGGCCGAGAAAGGAAAATAGGAAGAAGTGACTTGTCAACCGGCGAAGCGAAGGAATGTATAGTAGAAAATAAAGGAGTTTAGAAAGTGCAGGCGAAGCGTAAAGTAAGAGAAGAGAAAGTTGATTGATAAAGCCAGGGAAATTAGGAAAAACAACGGAAGGATAAATAGGGGAGTTAGAGGGCAAATAAAGAGAACGATAGTAGGAGCAGTGAGAGAAAATAAGAAGTTTTTAAGAAGGGGAAGTGAGGGGAAATGAGGATACGTGGCACAGGAAAAGTAAGTGGAAATTAAGGAAGAAGCCAAAAAATTTGTGGGATATTATGGGTGCATAAGTAAGGCAAGTTATAGAAAATTTGGGGAAATTTGAGCAAGAAAGGTTAAGAAAATTAGAAGAAACAGAGGGAGGGAATGCAGGGTAAATGATAGAAAATAATGGGAGGCAAATTAAAGGAAACGAAGTAAAACATGACGAGGGGAAATAATGGGAGAAAATGTAGTACTTGAATTTAAAAAAGTGTGGAGAAATCAGGGGTGCTATAGTAAATGATGTTAAGGAAAATGAGGAAAAGTAGGGGGAATGATGTGAGGCAAAGTAAATGAAGCGAAATAAATGTGATGAGGGTAAATAAGGGGAGAAAAAGTGGATGTAGTAAAGAAAGTGAAGGGAAATCAGGGGTGATAGAGTAAGCAAAGTAAAGAAAAATGTAGAGAAAATAATTGTAAATGAGGATGAGTGAGGAAAGAAACCTGATGACCGGGAAGGGAAGTAAGGAAAGAGAAGTGTCAACTAGATAAACAAGGGGAGGGAATAGAGGATGAAGAAGATGGGGAACGGATGGCAAAGTGTGAATTAAGGGAACGGAAAGCATGGGTGATGAAGCGGGTTAAGGGAGGGAAAACTGCAAGAGTTACAATAGCACAAGTGAGGGCGAATGAGGAGTGAGAGGATAGGAAAAGTAATAAAAAAAGGCATTTTAAAGTAGAGGAAGTCAGGCAAAATGAGGGGAGGAGTTTAACGATAATGAGAAGAGGGGAAGAAGGGCAAATTAGGGAAAGAAAAGTAGAGGAATAAATGGAAAATGAGGGGAGGAGTTTAACGATAATGAGAAGAGGGGAAGTAACAGAGGTGATATAAAATACGGTGAGTGGTCATAGAGGAAGTGAGGAGAATGCGTAGAGTTTTATGAGAAGAAGTGAGGAGAAGTACAGGAAAGTGTAATAGGGGAAATAAGGTAAGAAAATGTATGGGAAATGAGAAAATAAAAACTAGGGAAAAATAGGGGAATGTAAGGAAGGAAAGCACGGTAAACGATGGGAAATTAGGGAACGAAAAGGAGGGGAAGTAGGGTAACTGATAAAAAGGGAAGTGAGGGCAAACAAGGAAAAGTACGGTAAATGATTAGAGGTTTTGATGAGGAGGAAAAGGAATGTGATGGCTAGCAAAAGTTCAACAAAAGAAAAGAGATTTAACTAAAATCCTGAATCTTTGTAAAAAAAAGAATTCAATTTGAACCAAAGAGATTTTTATCAAAACAGTTGATTTTTCAAAAAAAAATGAAAGATTTTTAAACAAAATTTTACTAGTGTTAAATATTCGATACAAAATAGTTTTGAACATAATAGTTCAATTTTAAACCAAAGAAATGAGTTTTAACTAAAATCGTGAATCTTTAAACAAAGTAATAGCTTTTTAACCAAAGTGATAAATTTTCTGCCAAAAAAGAAGAATTTTTAGTAAAATAAATAAACTTTTAGCAAAATAGTTGATGTTTCAAACAAAATAAGAAATTATTGAAAAAATGAACCATAGGTAAATATTAAATAATTTTCATGAAAATAGTTCGATTTCTAACCATACCTTCACCAATAAAAAACATTTTCAACCAAAAAGATAAATTTTCAACCAAAAGATTCATTTTCTGTCAAATTGAGTATTTTTCAACAAAAGACACACATTTTTTATCAATCAAAAGAAATTGATTTTTAAGAAAAGAAATGAATTTTTAACCGGAGAGATTAATTTTCTGTAAAAAAATACGAATTTTTAACCAAATACATAAGTTTTTAAATAAATAAGTTATTTTTCAAACATATAGTTCTTTCAATATTGTTTAATTTCCAAATAAAGAAAAAAATTTTAACTAAAATCATGAATGAATTTTCTGCCTAAAAGACGAATTTTCTACCAAATTAATAAATTTGTGATAAAATAGTTGATTTTACAAATAGAATCATGATTTTCCAATCAAAAAAGTTCAATTTTCGACCAAGAAGAAGAATTTTAATGTAAAATCGTAAATTTTTAACAACAGAAAATAGAGTTTTAACCAAAGAGATGAATTTTCAACCACAAAGATTAATTTTGTGCCAAAAACGATGAGTTTTTAACCAAATACCTACATAAGTTTCGAGTTAAATAGTTGATTTTTTAAATAATATATTTTTCCTAAAAGAAAATGTGAATTTCTTGGAAAAATGCACATTTTTCATTTCAAAATAAAGCTAAGAGTTTTCCTTCAAAAGCCTTAAGTATTTTTGCAATTTTAATTATTTCAACAAAAGGAAATATTTTTTGTCTTATCTTTAATTCTAGACAATAAAACTTTAAAAAATTTTAGTCATATTTTGAGAACCCCTGAAGAGATTCTTAGGATAATTGGTTTTAATTGAATATAAGATTTCAAGGATTCTGTGCGAGCCACGTAGATAATTTCCGACACTCTTGTATGAAAAATATTTAAGTTTATTTCGAGATGTATACATTAATTTAAAAAAAACTTTGTGGAACCTGAAAACTTTTTAAATAAAATATACCCAATGAATTTTTTATTTTAAAAAACAATTATAAATTTGTATTATAATTGTTGATTCTTAAACCAAAAAAAAGATTTTTTAAAGAAATTCATCAATCTTCAGCAAAATAGTTGAATTTTCAACTAAAAACGGTAAATTTTTTGCATACAAAAAAAATAGTTAAACTTTCAGTTAAAATTATGATTTGCAACTAATAAAATGTATTTTCAACAAAATATTTGAGTTTTCAACCAAAGAAATAAGTTTGTAATTAAACTGATGAGTCATCAACTAAAAAAGTTTATTTTAAACCAAATAATTTAATATTTAACAACAACAAAAATTCTTAACCAGAAAAATCAATATGCTACCAAAAAAGATAAATTTTTAATAAAAAATATAAGTTTTCTACCAAAAAAAGAACATTGAAATTTTTTGTCAAAAAATTTAATTTTAATAAAAAAATTATATTGAAAGAAAAATATTTTTTAAACAAATGGATTATTTTTATCTAAAAAGGATCAATTTTTCAACCAAGCATGGAATAGTTAAATTAGCTGTCAAACATTTTTTTAACATGTCGCTAAAAATTTTTCAACATTTTATTAGCAAGCTACAAATTTTATTTTTATTTTATTTTATTTTTACTTTATTTTTATTTTATTTTCCTTGATTTTTATTTTATTTTTATTTTTCTTGTTTTATTTATTTATTTTAATTTTATTTTTTTCTATTATTTTTTTTGCCTTGATAAGGGTGCTGTATGAGTGCGGAAACCTTGATTATTTCTTATAAATTATTTTTGAATGTGATTCGATAATGATAAAAATCATTTTTTTAGGAGGAAAGGAGAAGAAGATAAAATTATTTTTTTGAGATTTCAATGGGAAAATTTTATGGTGGTTGTCCCAATTAGGTCGTTAAATTCTTAATTTTATTTTAAAGAATTCCTGATATTAACTCGATTATTGGACGTTAAAAAGGGTTCCTAAATTTAATTTTAATCTCATGTAAGTGTCTTGAATTTTATTTTTTGATAAAAATAAGACAGTAAAAATACTTTTGTTAAAATACTAATGCATATCGTGAATCGTAATAATCCAAATTTATTGAAATGATATACATTGTTCAGGATGGATAAGAATTAAATGTAATGCAAAATCAGAAAAAAATTAAAGCAATCATTAAAAAGGAGATTTGTACTTCATGTACTTGGATGTACAGAAATCAATATAATATACATTTAATATAATATACGTGATGAGAATGTGTTGGTTAAAGCTGAAGGAGTTTTAACTAAAGAGAATTCACAATCACCAAATGACAGTTGTGGATGCTTGGACCTTTAATTTTTAAAGACTTGCTCACAAATGTGAGGTAAATAGAAAGTAAATAAAAATAAATATAAAAATAAATATAAAAATAAATAAAATAAAAGAATAAAATAAATAAAAATAATAATTCAATTGAAAAAAACATGGTTAAAATTATTGTTTTTTTTGTGTTTGTGAATTTTAACATCTTTTGTAACAAATATTTTTTTTTTAAATGAAATCAATTATAATAAATAAGACAAAACATTCAATAATATTTAAGTATTTATTAAAAACAAACAAAAATGACTTTTCTACCATAAAACATGTTTTTTTTAAGAAAATAAAAGAATTTTCAACAAAATAATTAATTTTTCAATAACATAATTAGATTTTCAGCCTAGAGAGAGGAATTTTTATTTAAAAACGTGTATTAATTGATATTTCAACCAAAAAAGATAAAATTTCATTAAGAAAATAAATTTTAAAACCAAAAGGACGAGTTTTTAATATAAGTAACGATTTTTCAGTCAGGAAAGAAAAAAATTCTTCCCACAAATTGTTGAAACTTCAAGCAAAAATTTTTTTAAGAAAATAGTTAAATTTTCAAGCAGAGATAAAATAACCTGAAAAAATTTTAATAAATTAATTCAACTTTTCCTCAAGCAGTTGAATTTCTTAACAAAGTGATGCAAAAAAAATGTTTAAAAAAAGTATTTAGACTTTTCACCATTTATTTTATTTACAAAATAATTTATTTTTCGACCATACAGGCATGAATTTTTGGTTAAAAATGCAACTGGTTTTATGAAAATTCAAAAACTTTCGAAGAAAATTGATTTGTTTCAAAATAGTTGAGTTTTCAAAAAAAATTTGAATTATTGACCAACAATAATTAATTTTCAGAAAAGTTTTTAAAACTTCAAAGAATTACTAAAATTTATGAATAAAAAGATAATCTCCAAGAGAAAGCAACTGCAAAAAAAATATTAAAAAAAAATATAAATATCAATACAAGACAAATAAATTACAAAAAACTTTATTTTAAAAAATACCAATTGGTATCTTGATTAATTTTTCATTTCCCCTGACCACTAATAATTAAAACCAGAACCTTAAACTTGTAAAATTTGCAAACTAGAATTTTTCATAAATAACGAAATAAAATATTTTTAAATTAAAATTAAAAAATTTTTAATTTATTCTGCTTGACAGTTATCTAAAGTTATAGAAATTCTCTAATTTGACAGACTTGTTTTCTATATTCCTGAATTTTCCCCAATCAACAAAAATTCTAATTCTCATCCTAATGAGAAGGTATTGGTTTTATGTAAAATTTCACTTTATCGGTATTCATCAAATCTCAAAAAAAATGTTTACCTAAATTACATCTAAATTATATCCGTGCATAAATTTTGAAAGGGCTCTAATAGGGCTCTGACTAGTTTTCCCGACCTCTAATCAGGCTCTAGTGGGGCAAACTAGTCGAAGCCCAATCGAGAACGTAACTCTGAGGCCATAGGGACCCTACTGGATTTTCTAGTAGGGCTCTAGTGGGCGTCTCCCGCCTGTAACCCAATTAAATATAGGCGAGTGGCGCACCCCCAAAAAGATGCACAAAAATAGAGTTGACCTACCACTACAAAGCGCAAGGAAAAAACCAATTTGGATCAATTAATTATGTTATAAGAACAAAAAACTTTAATAATAATTTTTTGTCCCGATGGTGAGTAATTTGTTATTAACTAAAAACTTGTAAAATTACGAAAAATGAAAAAAACGTTACGCTGATCATTTTCTAAAGTAAAATGAATTAAAATAAACACTTTTTTACACTTGTTATTTTTTCGAAAAATGCTTCGTTTTCGAATTACTTGCAATTTAAAGTCAAAAATCGACCGAAAAGGGTATATTTTGAAAATTTTTTCTCGGCTTCTGTCACAACTTTTTGAAATTTAAAAAATGCAAATTAGACGTGAAAACATGTGCTTTTAGGCAGTATTTTTTTGTGCTCCTTTTTTTACAATCACAAAATTTGTCATACCAAATTCGTGAAATTTATGGATTTCGAAGCAAACAAAATTTCAAATGATCATCCGGATTCAAGTGACGAATGTGAGACTGAAGATTAAATTTAGACAAAATAGTTGCAATGTTAATGTATAGTTTCATTTTCCAGTTTTTAAAAATTACGTGAATCCCCCCCCCCACTGCGGTAACAAACCGTAACAAACGTAATTTTATTACGGTCCCTTACCCTCCTATCCTCGACGTACGAATACGTTCGTTCCAAATCGATAATTTTAAGGACTCAGGTGTTCCCTCTCCATCTTCTATAGTCGCAGCTTTTCGTAGAAGAAGAGGTCGTCGTGCTCTCCGCCTATTCAGTGTTTGTTTTTCTCCTTTGCTCGCCAAGGTCAAGAACATATATGTGCATGTGAACCTCTCCTGCATAATGTGAAAACGGAAGTGACGATGATGAAAACGGTACGTTCGAGACGGTGATTTCTTTCCTGCTTTGTTAACGAGGGGTGAAAAAATTCTCATTCGATTTATGCACAATGCAAACCTCAAATTGATATAATTTCAGAAAGACGATTTGTAATTAGTTTTTGGTCTCTCGCTCGTCGTCACATCTACAGTTTTTGGAATTTTTTTATGAAATTTAGAGACAAGACTCTCCAAAGTATCCTTAGAACGATGATATGAGCGAAAAGTGTATATCATTATTTACAACAAAATAAAAAATTGTTTTCTAGGCCATTCCGAATTT